>DWTT01000324.1:0-16943 GCA_018250895.1 Carterocephalus mandan | reverse complement strand
AAATTATTTATTTTCAGTTGTTCTTCTTGTGACAACGTCAATGTCATGGTGATTAAAATAAGACATCGACAGTGCAGGTTATTCTTGCAAAGGTTATACAAAGAAGTATAACATCTAACGCGTGTACATAAAGTACACACAATTTTTTTTGTACCTACGCTTACTCTTTTCCCGCTACGCCTTTTTATTATTTTTAGGACTCTGTCTAGCATTTTGTTTGGTCTGTGCTGCACACACTACAGTGACCACGTACAGACTATCGTTATTCAAACAACAATGCCAAAATTTTATACGATACGGTCATGTCGCTTGCGTTTGATATTGATACGTAACCGGTTTTATGTGATCATTCGAGGGTCCGTATGACGCAAATTGCGTCTGATATTGTTTGAATTTTTACCTGTACCTACGTCATTTTCTTGAGGACTTTACGCATGACGTCATTTGAAAGATTGCCACGTGTTGCATGTTTTGAACGTCATGACAAAGGTCTTGAGTTCAAAAAATTGTTATAGTAATTCATATACTGTGTGGGTTTACGCAGCCACGTAGTCGTGTGTTACTATTTCATCCGCGTTATTATATGTATGAATACCAATATTAAAATATCGAAAAAACCGACTTCAAACTGAACAGAAGGAAAAAGTTCAATTATACATATATGTTATTCCACGTTATATTTTTTCAGTCAGGAAAATATTAAAGCATATGTGTCAACGTCAAAGCGCTTCAAAATATTAGATACTTGGAAAAAATGAAACACGCAGTTGATATATAAATGAATTTTGAAATAAACCGTGACTATTGCAAATCTGGTTCACGGTAGGAGCTTGTGGTCAATGGTCGGTGGCCACCGTCAGTTGCGGAAATGATCGAATGTGGCCGATGATACCAATGCGAACCATTTGTAATGGACACTACGACGTATGAGTGTGTTTGTTTTGCATTTCATTGCGCTACTAGACGTTGTCCAATAAGTATCTCCTGAATAAATGTTATTTGTATAATTTGTAGGTAACGTAGGTCTATATGGTATGTTCTTTGTTTCTTAAACCTTAACATAGGTAACTGCTACGTAAAATGTTAATATATACATATTTTAGGCATTTTGACTTTGACTGTACTTCACTTTGATTAAATCGTTCATGTAATTTCAATCGAACTTCACAGAGTTCATTTGATTGTTAATAAATGAACGCAATAGACGTTAATATTATCTCAAACCAAACAAAATATATTTGAGAATACTCATACTACGTATAAGTATCAAAAGGCGCCATTTGGCAAGTAATCTTGTGATAAGAGCTGTATCTGTACCTACTGAGAAGAGCTGTATCTAGACCTGTACCTACTAGTCTGGCCGCAAAATTTAAAGCAGTAATAGTGGTCTTGTGTCTAACCAGTATCTCATGAACACTCCTCGTGTGCACTATTCATATTCGGAATAGTATACAAAATAAAATATATTTTTTTTTAAAAACGAAAGCAAATCAAGAACACCGATTCACCGAGTAGAGCAACATTGTCATAAAAAACTTTATTGAATGCAATGTATCAAGTACCACAGTAGTGTTTTGTTGTGTCTGCGGTCGACGGGCGTTGACCCGCGGACATGCAGCTAGGAGTATCATGCAATTATGGATACCTGGTAGTAAATACACATGCATATAAACCACACTAGTTATGTTAATCGGTCCTCATAAACGTCGTGCAATCACATGTAATCTAAGCGCATCGTTGATATCCTTATTACGAAACATGCAACTCAGGAATGTACCCTATGTACCGGGTCCCTTTTTTATAATATTTTCGCTATCACAACTAAGCGGCGAACTGAGCTTTATGTGGTTAGATTTTGAGACATATTACAATGCGTTTCATTTAAATTAATTTACAATTGAATTTAATATGTATTTCCAAGCAAATTTCTAATTAATTAGTCTTCGAAGAAACACGAGTATTTTCAAGTTAGAATAGTTTTAACATTCCTGAATTTTCGGAAGGCGAGAAGAGAGAGTTACTGCACTGATGTGTTTTTTTGACTAATAGGTTGTAAAGGTATCTAGCATAAGCCATTATATCACGTTAACATTATGTCGTACTTCAAATAAGACTACATTTACCGCCGTGCAATTGCAATGGGATTTATAATAGGCCAATGATGTAATGATGTGGCCCATCGCAATTTGTCGCAGTGTCGACCGGGACTTGTCAGTTTACATCAATTCTGACCACTTTCTGCCCTGCTAATGCCTGTTCTTAACTAGCTGACCGTTACAGTGGCCATATCATTTGCCTAACAAGCTAAGGCGAAGATTTTCTGTAGGTAGGTACTTAATTTTTTAATGAAATTTTTTCGACATTTATTAGTTCAATTAAGTCTTTTAACTAAATTCTACCCTTACGAAAATGAATACAAACTATAGACGGAATAGATAAAAATATCGACACGTACTTTTTGTCTTGTATAAGAAAAAAAAAACAAATATGAATGGGAACTGAAAAAGGATACTTTTCTAAATAGAATATAAACATCACCATGGTCGACTTTCCTCTGAAAAGACAAATGGCGGCCTTTGCCTTTCTGTAATAAAACATTCTTACATAGACTCGAGTACTAACTGTGAACTCTAGCGTTGTGAATGTTTCCAATCAATGGTGAGAATAAAAAAAGACAATGACACATAAACAAAATTACGACGCTATTGTGTGATAGAAACAGGTATAGAGCTATAAATTCGGAAGTCAGAACAACGCTGAATGGATGGCAGTCAATAGATTTTATTTATACCTTGATTTGTACTCCATCAGCAACAAAGCGTAGGTGATTGATACAAGTCGAATAAAAGCAATAAGTGAGTCAGTGTGTCGTTTGGCAGGCGGCAATGATTATCTTCGCTGGAATTGTAAGTTTGTAAGAATGCCAAAAGTAAAAAGTAATGTTGCACAGTGACTTGCTTAGAAAACATGAAACTGGCTGGCGATAAAGGGTATATTTTAAACTAAAGCGACAGTTTAAAAGTAATGTCATAATACAGGAAGGGACTACTGTGCCAATGTGTTAGATGTGCGTCTAATTATTGTCAAAACCTTTAGAAATAAGTACTATACGAGAACACACTAACTTTTACAAACACATTTTTTTTATTACACATACTTATAACAGCACCAGACTAAAAAAAACATCCTCTTCTGCAGGGAATCGAACTAGGTACCGTCGCTCATCAAGTTGGGTTCACTTACAAATCTTCATTTTAAATAACTTGAGCATACCTGTCTACTTCAAAGGTGTCGTCTCAACTCGGCTCCCTTGACGGACCAATGAGCTGAGCAATAAAGTAATTGCACCAAATCCTATAACGATCCAGTAATCACTTAGTATTAAACTAGCGGACCATAACAACTTAATGTCTTCGTAATAAATCATTATAGAGCAGGAAGGGAGCTTAAGACATGTACTTATTGTCACCGCAAGTTACTCCTTGGCGCATCCATAAACAAACTTGATTTCAGCTATTAGACGTGTCTTAGAAAATGTAACTTATCAGAGAAAGGGATTGGAGGTTTTAAGAAATTTAGACCTTATGGGAAATTAGGAAAGATTAGATTATTTTTTTGACTGGGTGCATCAATCGGTGCCTGATTTATAGTAGGAGAATTAAACTGATAAATGACATTAACATTCTCCGGAGTAACAAGGTGAGATGGCGATCTATCCTTAGAAAGGATTAAGGTATTATAAATCAAACTAATATGGACCGGGATGTAAAAAACCTTTCAGATTAAAAGGAAGCAAAATGTAAATTTCTTTTAGTTTACGGTTCTTTTTTTGGCCTAAGAGGATTTTCAACTTTAACCATATGCCATATATATACGTTTATGTATACGCATCTATTAGATTTATTCTCGAAAAATACCGAGTTTTGTTATTGATTGATGTGAATAAAACTTGAGTGATTGATTGAGTTGATTGTCTCATTAAGGAGGAGTATCAAATTTTTTTGTAAATTTTAACGTAATCATTATAGGAAAAATTTATTTTTTTGTAATAGTGTGATTTCAGATAATTGCGGTCTTTTATTTTTATGGTTATTACCTGAAGGTAATAACAATAGATATTACTAGATATAGATCTTTTAGGTCGCAATGGCTTGTGGGCCTAACCCACACCCCCTCCCTCCAATAATAAGGTGAGGTCAATACTGGAGGTTAAAAATCTGCCAATTAATTCCAGATATTAAGTATATTGAATAATCTAATACGAGTAATATTCGATGAAGCAATTTTAATGAAATGATATGAGGTTCATAAATTTAGAATCAATGTTTGTCTCTTTATTTGAATTATGTACCTACCTTCATGCCTTCGTTATCAGAATGACACAAGTAGGTAATTAATTGCCTCTTTAGGCGGTAAAATTAATAATAAATGAATTGTGGTCAATAAAATATTTATCATTCATAGAAGCATACCCTGCGGCCCTGCGGGTGATCTTTTGACATGTCTTTACATTCATTCATAAAATATGTCGGTATTCAACAAAGTAATTATCAAAGATTTGAAATAAGCATATTTTCTAATACAATGTAACAATCTTTCTATGTTATGAATAAGTAAAAACCTATTTTAATAAATGCACATTCAATTACCTCTTGTCTTGCATGGTTAATAGGTTAAATAATAGATTAGATGTTTAACCATAAATTAAGTTAAACATTGAGAGTTTCCGTTTTCGTCAGTTCAAAATCGAGGGTTTTACTTGTTTCATTAGCTTTGTACCAGTGATTCTCTTGCGTTATTCTTTCAGAACTTTGTACTGCACTCATAAGAACATACGAGTAATAGAATAACTTTTATTTATATATGTACAGTACACTGCAATATACTATCAAAGAGCTTTCTATACTAATTATATAATTATTTCTACAGTTTACATACACAAGTGTTTGCCTTGAATGTCTATAATGCAGTGCCCCGAACAAATGGGATTTGCTGCTGGTTTCAGGAGCCTTAAGCTTTGAGAACATTATGGCGAACTCTCGGGCATCCTGCTTCCCTCAAGGTGTACCCTTCACCGTTACAGCAGGTAATTTTTGAAATCGCACATAGCATAATAAATCGCAATAAAAAATTATTTGTGTATTTGAACCCGCCGCTCTGGTGAGAGGCGAGTTCGATAGCCACTGATATTTACTTAAAAAACGCTACTGCTAATTTTGCAAGCTAGCCAACAACACATTAGCGGCTTTTCTTTGTTACCGGTTATAGGAAATGTACCTATGTTGAAAGGTTGAAAGTTATAAAGTTTTTAATAGGCCGGTTGGCCTAAGTTGATAGCTGGTAGGCTGGTAGAAACACAAACAAATGAACATGTGCATAAAATTGCCTGCTTCCCGTAGCAGATGAACGTCGGTTTATCTTACTTGTTTATTTGCTGGGCAAAGTGGTAATTAAGCTGGCACGGTAAGCTTAAACGATAAAATAGAACTGGAATTGTATAGAATTACAGACTACAAGTACGTATTAATAGTATTTTACAATTTTATTGTTTATGAGATTGCAAAGACGTGTGTAAAGTTAAGGTAGGCTACTAACACTCTAAGCCGAATCGAGACGGTGTAGTCTGTAGAGTAAATAAATAAAAAAATACTTTCAGGGGTGGATACAGTGCAGGTAGGTAAAGAAGATAGATATATTGGTATAGTAGATAAATTTTATCTTCATCCCAGTTTGGCTTAGGACAAGATCGACCAACTGAGGACGCAGTACTGGCATTGACAACTTTGATTTCTCATCATCTTGATAACGGTAGAAAATGTATTTTATGTTCCTTGATCTTAAAAAGCGTTTAACATCGTCTCTTCCAACCTCAATCACAAAAGACATTGGAATACGAAGAAAACCAAAGTAACTTTTAAATGACTATGAACAAGGTCGAAAACAAAGGGTTAAGATCGATGATAACATAATCATTGATCTTAAACGTTGGGAAAGTCACTTGTGGCATTCCTCAAGGTAGTGTATTGGGGTCTACTTTATTTCTTATTTATATTAATCAACTTTTTAACCATAATATTAAAAATTGCAATATAATTTTAGGTTAAAATTGGGACCAAACGAATAACATCTGTTCCGTAAGTAGTAGAACTGAGCAAAAACATAACTATATTATCTTTCACATTAAAATTACATAAATTACTACACTGAGATCCAACAATTCATTTAAAGGATGGGTTTATCTCTCTATATACAGCATACAAGAATGGTTTTTGCTACAAGACAGTATCTACTTATAACAACCTGCAAAAAATTATAATAAACTAAATAAAAGTTTTGATGTATATATATTTACACATTATGAATGTAAACAAATGATAAAGGATTATGATCAGCCAGAATCAATCTTAAAATTCATGATAACATAACACAACCTGTCAATTAACGGTTAACTTCACATTACTCTAAACACCACACCTTTCCATACTTTCCATAATTATACGCTCACTTATATAAAACAGCACAAACAACACACTAACAAATATTACAAAAAATGGACATCATCATCATTCATTCATCATACCTTATTTATTTCATAAATCGGATGCTTGATGTGATTAGTGCTATCGATATAACATTGAACATTCGATTTCATTCATGCTGACCATGTAAGGCCCGTGATCGTTACCGCAAATTCCTAGTCTATAAATTCTTGTTCCTCCATAACTCCATGCATCCCTTTCTCCCAGTATGCGAGTAAGAGAGTTAAGTTACAGCGTATATATTCAAGTCGGTTTCTAAATGCTTATATTCATGCATCCTTCGTTAGTACGACTGTTAGATTCAGTACTGTAAAGGCACACGCAGATAATACCACATTTCACCACTTCAATCACCACTTTAGAGTTAAGCTAGACCTAAAATAATGGTAGTAGTCTGAGTAAATGGGTAATGGTAGCCGAAAGTTTTTTGGCCGCCCAAAGGCTTCCGATATAGCCTATTAACTATCACAACGATAACAACCACGTGCCCTCCGTAGTACGGAAGCGCTTGAGAAATAAATATGCCAGTAGAGATCACCAATTCAACTGCCGGCTGAAATTCTATTGATCGGGTCTATCTCGAGCCGTCTACCACTGATGGAAGTTCTAATCTCAGTCGACATTTCACCACAGATACAGATAACTAAATAGTTCGATTTCAGCGCGTGATTCTAAGCGTGAGTGTGTAACGATTCCATAAATCTCGGCTCGTTATGAAAAGCCAGGACACCAGGAAGTCCGATCGAGACAAATGTGGGCTCGGCTTAACGCGTGGGAGCGGCATCCTATCGTATCGCAGAAAGCGGCTGTATCCCGGGGCGGTGATTAGCCGATTGTGAACGTTGACCGAGAAAGTTGTCCACAATTCCATAATAAATATACCTAATCGGATACCTGCCGGTCGGTGTTGGGTTCCGCGGTGGCGTTTAATTGTAATTTGAGATTATATTTATCTGTGTATTGTTTATTATGTGTGGGATAAACAATCTGAAATACTATATAAGTAATTTGGGATGGTATAATGTGATTGGACCAACCACTCAAACTAGACATATTATGTGTGGTACATGTGACGTGTTCGAAGCCTTACGATTTACCTTTTTTACCGATGAGCAATCTTGGTAACAAATCGTTAATCCATGTTCAAACATTCCCTGATGTATTTTTGTTCTTAGGCCGTATCTCATCGAAATGAGTATATATAGTCATTCTATGATAGAGTGCGCGCCGTTAATTGGAGGTGTCAACAGGCAGGTTAACTTACGAGTACTAACAGTAAGTACGATTATTAATGTATCGGGAATTTGGCAACAGCTAATAATATAATAGATACACTGAACTGACCGAATCTAGTCGGTACAAATAGTTCAGGTACTAATATTTATTTTAGTCACGAATCATTACCTACAGTCAGCCTCTGTATATTTTAAAATATTTACTGTTCTATTACTCACTCACGAAATATTTATCTGTCATAAAATGTTAACAATAGTCTCCACAAAGCGATTCTTTGTATTTATCTGCGGAATGCTAACGCTTGATGGACACGATCGCCCTGTTGGAGCGGTTCGACAGAGCGGCCTATCAGGGAAAGGCGAGGAAAGTGATGTAATTAAATAACTCTTACGGTGGCAGATATAACAGATATGCCCAGCACGCCTCACTAATGGGAGTATGTTCAACCAGTGTGTGCGACAAAAACCGTGTTTCCGTTTGGCATTCCAGTAACATTTGAAGCTCGTTACAGGTGTCATTTCTACGGATGTTTTTTCCATGAAATAATGTGACTTGACTATCTATTATAACATATAATTTTAGTAACACCAACTGACAGGGCTATCCCCTGTTCTTGTTCCCACTTACGAACTGACCAACTTATGTATAAAATATCTCTGCTAACTGATCTAACCATTATGGTCAATATTAGGGACTTTTTCAAAGTCTGTCACAGTATCATGGGCGATAGCGGATGGGTGATGCTGCAAGTTCGTTTGCTATCATGCATTCATTAAAAAGAATATTTCATAAATAATAATTGTCATAAGTCATCAGATGGATGCATAGGATTTCTCATAATGTTTTCTTTACTCAAAAGGCATACAAATTAAAAATTGTTATTGGGATTTAAGCCACTGACTATCCCCTGACTGGCTATCGTTGTCATCTTCAAGTATAATTTTAATTGCGTAAATGCACTGTGTAGACGTTTGTTAACTAAATATATTTTATCCTCACATAAAGTTTTTAAATCAACACCTTCATAAGCTTAAAACTCTGTTAATGTAATACAATAGTTTATTTAAAAAGGAGTATGTATTTAAATCAATATCATCTGTGACTAAAAAAAGAAAATTTTACTAGCCTATTGTTCAAAATGATGTCCGTTTGTGTCCGAGCCTGAAGTAATTATTGTCGAACGTGTATCGCATGTGTATTCGTTGCAGTTGCACATGTGACAGACAACTGGGGGTCGATTCTAGTTCAAACGATATTTGATCCTGACAGTAGAGAATGCGTTATGCATTAAGCTCGTCATTTGTACCCTGTACCATTTGAATGTGGATCAATAACGGTATGTAAATTAATAAAAATAAATAAATATTTAAATTGAAGATGACAATACACAATAGTAAGATATAAAGTAGGTATATTTTGTTATGAAAGATTATCTATTAATAAACCTATTATAGCTATTCACTACTCACGGTAAATTTGAAAGAATAAAAATAAAATTAAATATCTATACTAAGTATCTGAATTTTTAAATAATTACAATAACAGAGTAAGAAATGCATCCACAGCGTAATATGGAATATTTTTCAGACTGTTGTAGAACTATGAATTTATGACTAACTTGAGAATCGCCACCCTGTAGTTGTGTTGTGATCCAGTGTGATCCCTATTGTTTGTTTTTTACACTCATTGCCTCTTGTCATTGTTCAGATTCGTACACATGTTTCGTTTTGTTACCATTGTGTTTTGTCTGGTGCGACGTCTGTCGTGTTCATTTCTTATTTAACAAGCTTCTTTTCTTTTTTACTTTGTACATGGTAGACTCTGTATTTAGGATACGTATTTTTTTTTAACTCCAGCTACCGTGGTCTTTTCCATTGTTTTTAAAGTAAAAAGGAGGTAGATAGTAACCACTATAATTTTATTTAATGATTTTTCAAACAAACATAACAATCTGTTAGATATTATTGTATGCGTATTGAGAAACCAGGCAAAAGGTGCATAAAATAAGACAAAACATCTAATATTTTTTACACTTCTTGTATTCATATAAGTATGTATGTATGTATGTATGTAAAAACAGATCAATTATGATGAGTGTTTCATGTTTATTACATTTATTGTAACTTGTAAGCAATATGGCTGCTTAAAAAGTCACAGTATCTCTTTATGGCAAGGAAATCAAAGTGTAATTGCACTGATACATTATCAGGACTTATGTTTGCAAAGATACGCCCCTCGCATCTGACCTCATCTTAACTGACCTACATAATAACAATTGACATTTTGCACAATCTTAGCAAATAGTATGTAGCATAATATACCGTATTTGTATTAGCATAGGTGATCATGTAGCGTGTGTACATGTAGCGTGTGTATGTACTATCATAATCATGAGTTATAGTAATTTAAATTGATTATTCCGATCAGCCTCTCTTAGTAGCTGCAATACATCAAAGTGAGTGGACAGAATCACAATTATTCCTTATTTGTATTCCAAGTTGTTTATAATACAGAGAAACCTTACTGGGTGGTTCACGGTGGAATAAATAAGATTTCATAGTGTTTTACAAGTTCTAGGCCTATAGGTACGCCTCAAGCTAAATGAAATGGTCTTGGAGTGAAAGTAATTTTAGAGACACATTGGACCGAGTCCTAGGCTAATCGTTCATTCATTTCGATGAGAAATATTTTGGTCACTCTTTTTCAAATATTTAGATGTTCTGGTAGGTTATAAAAGTAGGCATAAAAAGATTTTTATGTGACGTCTGCAATCAATAAGATTATGTAGGTCGATATAGCATATTTGGTAAATGAACAGTATAACAAGAATTCCTATTACGCTGTATTTAGGTCTTCGTATGGACGGACTATATGCAGAGGAGGGCAATTCCTAAGCACAGTATGACACTCTGTGGTAAGCTAAATTGAGATGGTCGTAAATAGTGGCGAAACTGTAAATACTACTGTTGTTTACGAAAAAACATATAATAATGTTTTTTGCATCTACCATGCTTCGAAGGGCACGTTAAGCCGTAGGTCCCGGTTGTTTTCAATGGTAAAAACAGTAGTTAAGCCTTATCGCAGACCTTCGGGTGGCTTGAGAACATTCGACACTGGGTTGGCCACTAACCCCTCCACCAATCCGCATTGGAGCGGCGAGGTGGAGTATGCTCTAGACCTCCTAGAGTCTGGGGGAGTCCCGTGCTCAGCGGTGGGACATCTATGGGTTGTAGCTTAGATTATGCGTTTTTAAAATGTTACTTTGGGCTTGTAAGATAAACCGTGGAACTCACTCGTTTCAGGGAAACCATACAACATACTATCACGCAGCGCGGCCTTTTAGTATAAGTTTTAATAGAATAACGTCTACATAAATCTAATACCTTCAACATGCCTGAAGGCTTTGATTTCAAGGCAAAACAGCTACCACTAAGCGCCACGAGTACCTACCACGACCTGACCTTAAGCTGATCTCTCGTGTGCCAATTTTCGCCGTGCAAAAGTAAAGTCACGTAGTGGACCGCATCGGGTGATCATGCAAGTGCGTAACCAGGACATAGTTCCGTTCACATCGCGCTGGGGTCGCGGAGCCGTGACGACACTCGATACGGTTGGCGATCAGCTGTCGTCGGGTTACCGACATTCCACCTCGGTTTTACACCAATACACTCACCCTTAGACTTGCTTGTAGCCTTCGTTTTTGACGAGAGTTTGCAAACAATTGTGGTTTACCTTATCTGCTTAGCAGAGCATCAGATCCTTTTAGGTGACGTGAATTTCTGTGTAATGTAGCAAGTGTATGAGAAGGGTTTGCCTTGGAAGTATCCAGAAGAGAAATGATTTGGGCTGAAGAGAAAGAAGAACAATTCGTATACTTTTCAGGCCTTCTTTGATGCGAGGAGAGGCCCATGTCTCAAAGGAATATAAAGTTATTACTTATGTAAGGGTATCGCTAACCTAGGTTAGCTAATAGGACTGAAACAAAACTTTTTCGATCCTTTGACATTTTTTCATTCGCTCTTTTGGTTTAAGTTGTGTTTTGAGCAACGCAGCCGACCGATACACAAAAAATTGGTATCATTAAGCGAAAAAAAAAGGTAAATAAATGATCAATAGATATCCAAGTATTCCGTTAAATCACTGTCCATTTTACTTTTTGTTAGTCACTTCTTTTCTCGAGTACCGCTTGATTTTCAATGAAATGTTTGGATAAGGAAACATAAAAAATACTATAAAACGGCGGCTTTAATGTCTTGCTTATTCTGAGGTCTACTGCATCCGACCTACTGCGTTAAACTTCAGATTATTTATGGAATCTAAACCTTAAATTCGACTATCATTCAGTTTTATTTTGCTTTGAAATGAGATAATGAGACAGAATAAAAAGAGTAGCCGTTTTTCTAAGCGGCTCTTTTTTGGACAATCCGTGTCTCTTGTTAATAGGATGACTGCCTATCGTTTGGCCTTCATCTGCTGAATACATCACTTGGCCTTCATCTTAAGCATTAGGTACATACGGCAATAGCTGTTTTTAACTTAAATTTGGGTTGCACGAATTTGAAGCATTCTAACGATTACCGCCCGTCACAGAAACGAGTAGATATCATTGCTTCTATATAGTGTATAATCTCTATTTATAAGGCAATTGTGGTCTACTTGAAAAATTGTGGTAACTAACGAACTGACCATCATCACATCATCATCACAACCCTTTCTTTGTCCCAATGTTGGGCACGGGTCTCCTCTCAGAATGGGAGGGAATAGGCCTTAGTCAACCACGCTGATCAAGTGCGGATTGGCAGACTTCACATGCCTTCGAGGACATTAAGAAGAACTCACGGGCATGCAGGTTTCCTCACGATATGTCCTTCTGGTCCTTCACCGTTATAGCAAGTGAGATTTAATTTCTTAAATCGCACACGAACTGACCAACTAATGCTAAATTCACTCTCTCTGTTAACTGGACTAACTGTTCTAGTCGCTATTTAAGTCTTGTTCAAAAATTACATTTGTCATGGCTGGCATCAGCTCCATAGCTGATGTGGAGCCGCAAGCTCGTTTGCTGTCTAAGACTAAGACTAAGAATCACCGACTGAAAACTGCGGTCGATATCAGTATTTCAAAAAAAAACATCATAATATCAACATAACAAACTCATAGGTACAATAAAAAAGTGATACGCTTTATGAATACGTGATGCGGCCGTCTAGCAATATACACAGATCACCCCCAGCGATATAGTAAGCCCAGACCACCTATCACGCTACGAACACTGCAGAAATCACGATCGTGACATTCGTGACATTTCAGCATAAAATTTAAAAATGTTTAACATTTTTAAAAGTAATGGGTGATTAAAGTCAGAGATGATGTATATTCGAGGTTGGGATAGCCACAAAATGGTGATACCAAATAAAATGTCATTTAAATATGTTAAAAATATCTATGTATAAACAAGCGCGAAAAAATTCAACGCAAATTAAATTAGTTTAATATCTTAATTCCTACCTACTACGAATTCAAAGGTACGTTTACATACGAGTACTTGTACATCTAAACGTTTTGAGTGTTCTTTTGTTGTTGCTAAATTGTTTTTCTATCTATGAAAAGAATATTTACTTACTTGATATTCGTTTTGTAAAGCAAATACAAACAATAACGATTCGTATTATGAAATGGATTATAAATCAGGAATATTGTTCCTACTACCTAAGAGAAAACATAAATTATCAATATGGCGAGTTGGAAGATGAATGATATCGGGATATCGGGATATATCCATTACTCAAATAACGTCTATGTTTTAATTAGCCAGTAGGTTCTGATATCGAATCAATAAACAATATTTATTGCTTGGCATTAATGTAGATGATATTGACGGAGATTGATGCAAATCTTGTACGAACATCGATGTCGCTAATCTGAATGAAATGATGCAATAATTGTATTCAAGTCAACAATGTTAAAACACACATTCAGTATTATTAATTATAGTTAATTATGTAAGTGATAAGTACGTATATTATTACCGTTAAGATTTTTAAGTGGTAGAGCCTATAGGGAACCAAATAATATAAGAGATAAGACATAAATAACAATATGGACATACAAAGTCTAAATAACAACAAGAACACCTAAGATGAAAAAATTAAAGTGACATTTAATAGGATTTTATTTGATTTCTTAAGGGATGCAAGGATGAAGTTCTGATGGATAGAGGCTAGGAATTCCATTGTTTCACGGAAAGGGCAGAAAGAGATTTTTGGTAGAAGGAAGTTGGGCGAGAGCAAGGTTGTTTTTAGTTCAAAGGGAGCTATCATGAGTATGATGTAATACAATGTAATTATTGTACAGAAAAAAAAAATTTATGGAATGCAAAAATATTATTACTCAAGTTGAATGGTTTAGTCTTACACATTAAAGAAAGATAATAAAACGGGTTAATCGCTATACAAACATAACATATTTCATCTAGTTATTTACACTAAATTAATTATTAGAAATACTAACAGCAGCTTACACTTTAGTCACTAATTTTATCACGAAAATATAATATGCCACTCCGTCAGGCTTCATATGTCAATACTCATAATTGAGTTCATAATAAGATAATTAATGTGGCATTAAAGTAGTTATCATTGCTTTATTTCCAGGAGCATACAATTTCCTTGTACGCTTCTTTGCGTTGATGGGCCTGATATGAAATGTAAAAAAGGTAGATGCGGTCTGAAAGTGGCACTGTTAACTGATTAAATGTGTACAAATTTTGCTTTGTTTCGCGTCAATACGTGACGCATTCTTGCTGATTCTGATGTTAACAAAATGTGCCATTAACATACACTGAATATTATTAAGGATCTCTTGATAAAACCAAGAGACCACTGTTATATTGAGGGAACAATAATAACGTTGAATTGAGTATCGGGGCCATTCAACTCTTCAACATTTTCGTCAATCAATTAAGCCGCAAAAGCAATTAAACCATGAGCGGTATTTCATATCCACAGTCATCAACTAGAAGGTACTTGTGGATGCAATTACGTACCTAGTTCGTCCTATTTTCATTTGCGGCACCCGTTTGTACCACCACTCCGATTAAAAAAGGATATTAGCTGCGCCCGCGCCGGTCTCATTTCGCTGCATCATGGCGATGTAAGAAAAACTTGATATAAATCTCACATGCTTTTACACGCGAATTCGTTCACTCAGGAATGTCTATAAGTTTCTGAACACTAACGTACCGTCAATCACTTTTGTATTATTTATCATAAAAGCAAAATTTTCTGTTTGGCATTGTTATACAAACATGATAGCTTTCAACGGATACTGTGGAATTCAATTGAAATTCATTCAATTCCAGGATATGAGGCTTACATATTTGGAGAGATATTGAGAGATTATTGGGAGATTCAAATATTCTACAATAATTTTTAATTTTAACTAGGTTAAAAAGTACCAAGTGAACTTACGACAGACACACAATATATTCAAAATTTTCTTGTTGACTTCCGAACAAACAAATCGAAAGCTTCTTGGAATTTGTTTCTATTAAAATACTATTGTTCTATTATTGTAGTGCAAATGCAGATAGTACGATTATTAGTAGCAAAGTACCTTATCTTTAACGATAAGAAACAATAAATATTGTAGTCAAATGAAGTTTTGGACAACTTTACTACTTATTTAAACAGGAAAAAAAGAAATAGAAAAGAAAGATGGACATCGTATGATTGGATGACTCAAACTTACCTTGACTTAAATTCAATTTTAATTCGAAAAAACTTCTCCATAGGCTCTACAACCTACAAATGTAGGGTAAAGCTAGATTTGGATTTGGTAATTTTTGGAGTAGCTTGTCGTCAAAAAGGGCTATAATTTTTAAATTTTAGCCATACCGGTAGCGGAAGCAGAAAAGTTTTGCACTGAAGACGTTGTAACGCGGGCGGTGCCGCAGGTAAAGCTAGTACATATGAAATAATCTAATAGAGAGGTGAGTGCTGCTGACATTAGCAAAGATTGGAGAGACATCGCTTATGAAATGTAAAGAAAGGTTAACAGACCTTGGCTTCAGGATATAAAGCATAGAACGACGCGGTTACGACTTAGAAAACGAAATGAGCCACATCCCTGTTTAATGGGTGTTGTTGTGTAGTGAAATCTCAATGATAAATAGCATTGGCGTATTCGTCTAGTGTTTTGTTTGGATAGTCCGCTTTTGTATTGCTACTATTTTTGTGGCTATAGGATACTGAACTGCCGCTCATGACAGACCCTGAATTTTCTCATGGGACTCTTATGAGTTTCATTCAAAGTCTTTCAAAAATTCGTTCTTGAAGACAATGATGGTTGACTCTTTATAAGTATTTTTCTGCTTTATTGCTATTTACGACGGCACGAATTCTGAATGAACTTGAAGTTAATTGTTAACCTAGGTCATTCGTCTCGAGCGATTTATAAGGTACTAAGGAATTCTGTTGTATTTTGCAAGGAACTCTTACGGTAAGGAAACTTTAAATTATTTTAGTGTAAAACTTTAAGAATTTTTGATGTATGACCAGCTGGAAATTAATTATTTAATTCATATTTCCGTCAGTTCACTGTCAATGAAATCCATTAAAGCTGACTACATTCGGTCAAAGCTTAAGGAATTGAGAGCGTTCACTTTTGCATGATCTGACGAAACAGTTCGAAAATAATAAGACACTGGCTGTACAGGGCAGTTTGGTCGACGTAATTTTATACAGTGTTGATAGCTAAATGGTTGAATTTGAGCCCCTCAATCATGAGGGCCCGGTTTTAAATTCCATGGCTTTCTAAGTTACGCGTGTTATAAGCTATTAAATTCACCAGCTGTAAAGAACAAATGGGAGGAATCCTGCGAATTCTGTATAACTATCTGATGATAGTTGATCCGTGGTGCGGGTCCCGGGTTCGGATCCCGGCCGGAGCAGAATGAGTATGTGTACTCGGGTTATTGTTTGTTAAATTGTATTGTTTTCTGTATGCTTCAGCCAACCGCAACACCGTCCTAAGCCTATCAAGTGAGTGTTTAAAAAAAAGATCTTCAAGGAATGTGAAATCTGTAAATCAGCACTTCATCAGCGTGGTGGAGGATATTTATTTCACATTTTAAATAACACACGCTTTTATTAGCTTGGTATATAAATA
>DWTT01000323.1:0-16957 GCA_018250895.1 Carterocephalus mandan | reverse complement strand
AAATATAAAGCCAGACTTAATTAGACTTCATTTTAGATTGTAGATCTAATTTAAATGCAGAACATTAGCAACATTGGCATTCATCTAGTTTGCGATAAAGTCCTCAAATCAAACACATTTTTGTACGAAGGTAGTAAATCTATATATCGTGTACCTACCTATCTATAAATCATTTTTGGTTCTTATTTGTGTGGGCGAATAAAGTCGGCTGTAAACTATGTCGCGTACAGCTACGATGAGTAACGATGAATAAGTGAAATATTTGTACAGGCAACGGACTGGTCCGCGTGTCCCACGGCGCACCACACGACGTGTGGTACCCGGCGCCGTGGACCGTGGCCTCGCCGCACCCGCGCCCCACGCTCACGCGCTCCGGCCACGTGCGCGTGCACCACACCGGCGTCTACCTCGTCTACGTGCAGGTAATATTCACTGGCCAATGGGTCGCTTTCTCCACAGTTCGCCATAAGTGGAACCCGGCGTGTGGAACATGGACCAAGTAATTTTATACGAAAAATCTGGATAAGAAACTTACGAACTTACACAACAAATGATACCTAAATCATCTTTACCGAGCACGATTGTAGCTGGGTGATATTAGGTTTAAAACAAAGGCAATTCGCAGGCAATTCCTCTCTTCGATAACAACCTCTTATTCCATCATCAGATATACTACCTGGACAGCCACGACGTGATCTCGTGGGTGCTGCACCGCACCAACCCCGAGTCTGAGGGCCGCGACACGCTCCTGCAGTGCGCGCAGTCCGCGCACTCGCCCGAGCCCTACGACAAGCCCAACTCCTGCTTCTCCGCGGCGGCCCTCTTCCTCCGGGCTGGCGACAAGCTGGCCGTGAGGAACACCGGCGGCGACAGACACTCCCTCATGCAACCGGAGAAGAGCTTCATAGGCCTCGTTAAACTGGCCGATGCTGATATGCCCGATGACGACTTTTAGGAATATAATGTATTAACCGGTGTAGTTTCACTCGTAGAAATCCGACATACATGATTCCTGCTTTGCCAAAGCAGCTCTGTTGGAATCAGCGTGGGATTGTCCTGAATATATAAATCGAGGAGATACACTCCATCACGCAGAAGGAGAAGAGCTACATAATCATGTTTTTAAATCTGGCTGAGGGTAATATCCGATGATTTTCAAATTTCGAGTGCTTTATCCTCATAACTTTTATAGTGTACTCCATTTATATACTTAATGATATTAAAAACAAAGTGCTGGTTTCATGTTGGTACTCGTTACCTAGCTTATGTTAAGGTATATTAGCGAGATAGCACTTCATAGAGAAGTTCATGAAGTCTTGCCATAGGAGCTAGAACCCTATAGATGTTTTGAGTTTATTTTTGTTTGACTTTTATACAAATCATGTCAATCATTTTATACATATCCTCCATCTCTTGTCTGACTAATGTTCAGCCTACAGAATCAGTGATATTTCGTTGATATAGTCAAAAGTGCCATTATTATATTGTACCTACGTAATGTAAGAAGTTATGATGCAATTTGCGCTAACGCGTGTAGTGACAACATTAATGAAGTTAAGGGTTTTCATGTTATGATTTTTGATCTTAACAATAAGTAGCTTACTACTATCTAGGTAACCTAATAAATAAACAATATTTTAACTACACGTTTAAATTTACATTGTCGTAACAAAATAATCGAAAGATCTGTCATGCCATTGATACTCTAAGGTACTACCTATTAATACTAATGTTACATTTTAATCGTTAATTTGTAATCGTAATTTATTTGCACGTTAATGTATTATTTTTATTATGAAGTAACGTTTTGCAGTTCTGCATTCATTTATATTATAAAACAATTTTAGATTTACGGATTAAAATTCTTTCGAAGATAATTAATGTTTTTTTTAGAAACTCGGTAAACAATATGGGAAATACCGCATCAATAAATTATTTTGTTATATTTGCATTGGTTTTTAAAAAAATGTGAAATTATCGCTTATGCAACAGACGAAAAAATTATTTGACGAATTTTTAATGAATAACTGACGCATTGACTGGCCCGTTGGCGCAATCGGATCGTGGGTAAACATTCGTGTGAAAAACACTTGTGTTTGTACTGTCTGGAGGTTAATCTAGAGTACGTACCTATTTAAAAATATATATGTATGTATATCACTCTTACACCCATAGTACAGGCTCTGCCTAGTTTGGGGTCTGATGACAGTATTTGAGATGTCCATGATATTTATTATCATTATATTTTGTTATTATAAACTAACTAATTATAAAATAACTTATAAACTTATCATACGCCAAAAGTCAATTCAACTTCCCTAAATAGGTACGAAGTGACGCATTATCACGATCAAAGGGATTATCTGACTTACCTCAATGTGTTCACCACCACAACCCTTTTTGTCTCCCACTGCTGGGCACTGGCCTCCCCTCGAAATGGGTTTAGGCCTTAGTCCTCCACGCCGACCAAGTGCGGATTGACAGAATTCAAGTGCCTTCGAGAACACTATTAGAACTCGTTCATACAGATTTCCTCATGTTTCTTTCGCCGTTATAACAGGTGGCATTAAACTTATTAAATCGCACATAAATTAGGAAAGTCAATGGTGCGTACCGTTGAATTTGAACCTGGACCTTCAGATCAGAATACATAATCAACCCCGAACCGCTCGAGGGCGAGGCGAGTTCGATAGCAACGAGTGGTAACGGAATCTATCGATTAGTACTTATCACCTGATATTTTAGCACGCCTTTAATTAGCTTGGTATGTATGTATGTAGGTATGTAGTCTATGTAGACATCTATGTAGTATGTATGTCGGATTAATTTGAAACTTTGCACTTATCAAGACCGATGACAATCCAATTATTAAAAAAAAGATCATTTAAAAAAACTACATTTTAGTTCGGCTATCAACACTAGCGTGTTTTTTAGTTTTTAATAAAAACATCGTTTAGATGTTTTTATTTATAAGATTTAAGTCAATATACGCGGACTCGTTACAGTTTTACTATATTTACCTATAGATATATATTTATAACACGTTATACATATATGCAACGTAAATATTATACAGCTGCATATATAGGTGTATAGATATTCTACAGAAGCATCGTTCTCCTCTCGTACCACGTGCCTCGTCTCCACTCGATTTAATCCTATTACACATTCACTGAACATTGTGAACACCGGGGGCGGGCAGTGTAGGTGTCCGCTATAGAAAACTCTGGAAACTTTTAAGCCCCCGGTATATTTTGTTGTGGACGATAGCAAAATACTCGTACTTAGCAGAACAGAGTTGGTTGGGTAACAATTGGGAAATATTGTAAAAATTTTGTGGGTGAAAGTCCCACATAACCCGGCGTCGCTCCCACGACGTTCGGGTACCTTTTCAAGGTTTCCCACTCGTTAAACAAAAGAAAAAAAAAAGTACCTACTCGTATATAATATGTCTACTTCATTATTATAGCAATAAGTCATAGTATAAGTCCGGCCTAAGGAACCCCTTGACCATGCATGAACTATACATACCATGAAATAACTTATTTGGTCGTCCCAATGAAATGTACCAACTATCTATTAGTTAGCTAGTATAATGAAAGGTACGTAGGTACAAGTACTTACGTAAGAATGAAAAAACACAGGACAAACTCAGAAACATTAATAAATAGGACCTATATCATAGACAACTTCACTTAATATTACGAGCTTTATACATGTAATCAACTCAACTCAACCGTGTCTAAGTTAAACAAGGACAAAATTAGGGTTTAGAGCAGCCTATTTGAGTCGCTGGAAAATTACAGACGACGTGTCTGTAATAACATCATGAAGGTAGGGCGGTGTCCTAAATAAGATCACTTCGAGATTAAATTCGTTTTAAATTCGTGTTTAATTGCTACCTACATTTCAAATACTTCTACTTCTGACAGGCCCGTTGGCGCAATTGGTAGTGACCCTGTCTGTTGCGCCAAGGGTCGTGGGTTCGAATCCCACTTAGGACAAATATTCGTGTGACGAACACTTGTATTTGTTCTGTGTGTGGATGTTAATATTATCTATTTATGTATGTATTTAAAAATATCTATGTATATATCAGTCTCTGACACCCATATCATAGGCTCGCGCCTACTTTGGGGTCAGATGGCCGCGTGTGAGAATGATATTTATTTATTTATTTTAAATGCCACAAAAATGATATTTTCAATGAATATTAGGGAGGTTCCTCCAGTACGTTTCTCGCTCTACTAGTTCAGATACATTTTTAGTTAGTTACCAGCAGCAAGTCACTGCATGGAAAGTGTTTCTAATATGTAGTATTTAAATGTATTCTGTGGCATTACTGGAATGGTTTTCCGAGAGTGACGAACTTTTTCAGTAGGTACAATATGCCTGTACAATATAGAAAGGTTTTCAGAGCATTTGCTACGAACTGCTACGGACAAGCTACGAAGTTTAAACGAGATGTAAAACACAGAAACCAGAGATAAATACGCATCGTCTATAAATAAAGGTGCTCACACATGGTTGTATTGTGTGTAGCACTATCATGTATCATGTTATAGTTTTTCTGTGCACTCAGGGTGGCAGTGGCGGCAATAGGCTTTTGTTCGGCAGTTAACCGTACACGGTGCTCGTTCAAATGTACGCCGCTCAAGTAGCCCAGCCCATTGTTTCATACACAATCCTCAATGCTCGCACACTTTACGTTCCCCTCTACATGGAATTGACATTTGACTTTTGTAAGCTTGTTCAAACCCAAATTTGGTAAATTCATTACTTACTAATATTACCGTTAATATTACGTCTGTTCACAGTCACTTCATATCAGTAGCGTAGAGTCAAAAGAGGCTTCTTGTTACATTATCAAAAGTACTCGTAATATTTTATAAAGCTCATTACTTGTTTGTTTCCAGTTTTGCTAATAAGTAGGTAATAAGATTAATATCTGTTAATATAATTCTGTTTCTTAATGAAAATTTTCCAATATCTTGGTATTCTAATGAAAGGACCTCTCGCTGACTGAAATATTAATTAATCTTCTTTTATTTTGTGCTAGCTCTTGCCGCAGCTCCGCCCGAGTATGAGTCTGTTTTCAATAAATAATTATCGACACATATTCTAATATTTAAGGGACAGTTTAGAAGAAAATTAGTAGGTTGACCCGGTTCTTTTAACGAAAGTAAATCCAGTGTAATAATATAATCCAACAGTGGACTCAAAAAGGCATCAGCCTTTATGATGGCCATATATATCAGGCCATCGATCCATCCATCCATACGGATGGATGAAGGGATAAAGCCGCCACCACGTGTCAGAATTAGTGTTCGCTCTATAACAGACGGTGCCTACACTAATTCTAATTCTGTGCTATACAATATTTCCGGTATGAAAAGTATGCAGGTTATCTGAAGTTCCTGTTGGATAGAATAATTATGTATGTACTTTTACACAAACAACGACTAAACTAACAATGGATGGATGGATGATTATAATGCTACAGTAGAGAAAGGTCTAGGAGTTGTGACTCCTAAGTTCGTAAGTAAAAAATATAAGGAACTCATTGGTTTTGATAGAACCCACTACCCCGTAGTGTAAAACAAAAATAAGTACCTACTAACCAAATGACAATAAAGTGCATTGAACTTTGCTCATTAGAATAAAATTAAAAGTAGGAATTACTTTTCAATCGCGATCACAATGAACAGAGTTTAATTAAATAACTCTGCACGCGGCGACTCTGCAAGTAATGCAGGGCACTGCATAGGACACCGACTGCGTGCATTCACATCATAACTTACTTGTATACATAATTGATTTCCACAGTGCCTGCAGGAACTTAATAATGCAGGATTGCTCTGCGAAAAAGCTCCTAAACTACGAATATCCTGAGGATTGCAGACATTTAACTATCGGTACTGGTATACTTCAAACAACATAGGTAAGTGTTCTACGATGCAGTTAAAGAAATATCTTTTTTTTAACGAGTGCGAAACCTTTAAAAGGTACCCGGATGTCGTTAGATTTTCACCCACTAAAACCAGCTCGGTAGCCTTCCTCGGCGCTACAGGAGGGCTCCAGGATCTCTTTCAGAACGCGCCGGTGCTCTCCAGCGCTACACTCAACACAGACTACCCGTTCCTCGACTTTGAGCCGCCAACTCCTGCAGCTACACACAGCATTGTCTTTCCCGGGTTCACTTGATGGACGATTCGAGCTCGCACTCCCGCTGCTCGCATCCCCAGAAGTCCCCTTTTAGTAATGTCGCGAGGGACGGCACCGGTGGGCGTCGTCTACGAAGCCGCGGCGGGTTGCTTATCCGAGCGGAATCAGCTGGCTCTCTATTTAGAAATATAATATTAATAGCAAATTAAATAAGCTATTCCCTAAGCAACAAGGTCCAAATAATATGTAGTCCAGAAAAATATTTTATGCTTATGTCCTACAGTTTATGACAAACTTAATACATTAACTATCCGCGAACCAGACATTTGTTACCAGGTCCATATCCCATTACCATAGTAGTCAGACCTACCTAGGTATTAGGTAAGTAGGCACTTACCCGTACTTTCCCGCTTTTTTTTTAAATTACCTAACATTTCTTTGAAACGAAACCCTCAATCCGCTCAGAGTCACTCTCACGCTGATTATTAGTATGTAGTCTAAAGAAATATGCTCAAGTTGAAATGAGATTGTTTTCCTTACGTTTGAACTACATGCATAAGGTTTCTGTATCCTTGTAACTAGAACACAACAATCAACAGGTGAATTTCAGGCCGCGACGCCGCGCGCCGCGCCGCACGGGACGAAATGAGGCGCTTGAACGTCGAATCATCCAGCAGACCATACAAATGTAACTTAGTAGGTAGTATTGTTAGTATTGAGTAAAATTAAAGCTGAAAATTCAATGGGAACACACTAATCTGCCCAATAGTTGTTACAATAGACTAGTAGAATAGTAAGTATATTATAACAACTAGCCAGTCTGACCGGCGGTATTCAATTGAATTAGTACTAGCGCTCGTCGGATGCAGGTCAAACGGCAGCGCAAAGCCAATCCGTACCGCTACCAATAAATAGATGATAAAGCCACACGTCGCACATCACCTAGGCCTGCGCTGCCCGCGTATCGATCGGCCGCAGTTACGTAACCCCGCCCCGCTCCCCAGATATCTTTCAGTATCAGTTCGTTCCGTAGCCTGAAAGCGTTCCGCGGAACCCTAAAAGCCCGCGCACACCTACTGCGCACCTCTCGCCGACTTTCAGGCTCCCAGTTGTTATCGGAGCCGAGGGCGACCAGTGTGCGCCGAGACTTACGACCCTGTGTTTTGTTTGTCCTCGTGATAAATGCTATAAGGTAAGCCTTTTATTTCACTTGTAAGGTACGAGTAAATGTTTCCAGAATGTTTGGTTGTCAAATGGAGCAGCGGCAAGTGCGGCATCGCCTTCGATTGATCATTGCTTCTTTGTGTATTCGAGTTTAGATATAAATACTTCTTACATCAATTGTATTCCGGAAAGTCTGAGTCACCACAAGAAACGGAAGCTACTTAACGTTACTGGACTTAAATTTACTGTCATAATACGTAAAATTGTATACTCCTAAATATCTAATCGTACTGTCGGCGACGAAAGTGTACATTTTCTTTTCCAAGAATTTTCATTGAACTGGTCAGTAATATTCAGTGCTCTTTCATATACTCAAATATTGTAGTTAGGTACCTACTAAGTTTTTTTTAAATTTAGGTCCAATAAAATCTAATAAAGAACACCCCCATTTTTTCATGAACACATTATTTTTATTTATATTACATGCATATTTTGTCATCAATGTTTAATTTCAATAACTCAGAGAAATAAAACCACTGTAAAAAAAAGCACAATTAATTTCTATTTCGATTAGGTAGTGAGGTAATTAAGTGACGCGTATTAAAAGTTAAATTTTTAATAATAATAAGTAAGTAAGTGAAACGTGAAAACTTTTTACTTTATAAGTAGAATGTACTTACTTTTATTTCAATGCACAAACACGAAAAAATTGAAACAGTGAGGTTCAACAGCACTACACTTTTTGCATTAATCACTCTTCGATCGATTAATTATTCTTCACGAGAATTAACTTTATTATTTTATAATCTGAATCTGACTTTCATTCAACTTCAAACTATCAAAACTTTCGTTAAATTACGCCGCGTACTTGTAGTACTTGTAGTGGTTCAAGAACTTGCTGAAGTAAATGTTGATTGATAGATATCTTTTGGCATTCACTTTCATTCTAAACCCGAGATTTCAATGGTCCCATTTTGACTGTCTATTTTAATTCATTCAGTTCAGAAACAATACCTACTAGTTACATTTCTATAATAATTGACGAATAGAAATAGGACACTCTATTTTCATGATCATAGTTATACCTATTCATGAAATTGTCAATATGGGATATTCAATAATAATATAAAATAATCGACAAATTAATTAAATTTGCTTGCACCTAGGTACTATACAAAAATAACAAAATGAAATTAATCAGTCCTAGATTTGATATGTATTTCTGCATAAAATAACCGCTATCTAGTCAAATTTGTTTCGTATATGTTTGAAATTACATCAAGATAGCGATGAGTACTGTTAGGAGATTCTGGTCTGTTAACATAAAAAACGTACCTAATCCTGTTAAGTAGTAAAGGATCTTCCTTATCGAACATAAATCATCACTAAAATTTATTTTATCTGTGCTTATTTTAATGGACTCGATGAAGCATTAATTATAATCAGTATTCAACTCCAATGTTATTATGTACCTATTATAAAAATATTTATTTTAGCAAACCAGGTTATGTGCGATTGTCGAGGCAGCGGTACGTTCTATCAGAAATCCGATTTCTGATAGAACGTACCGCTGTCTCGACAGGTGCCTATTTTCTCTGTGGCACGTGTAAAGATAGACTTAAGCCTTCCTAAGTTGGTCTCATTATTATGAAAGCATTAAAGAAATTGTGCCTAAAAATAAAGTTAAAGCTCTTCCTCCGCTCCGCCTCCAAGCCACGTAATTTCACAATTGTATCCGTGAAGGTATAATATCCGGGCACCAATACGATTCAAAAGCTTTCCGCCATTCCGCGAATGCTGTATATCACACATTTCTCCGAGTCGCGAGGGGATTTAATAAACTTGAATACAATTCGCTTCAACATCAGAAATGTTTAAATGTTATCTTATTTTTCTTATTGCGATTTGGTTTTTATTTGTACCTAATTGTCATGTGACTAACATGAAGATTTTCATTCTTTTTTTTTTCAAATGTTACCTACATGGTACATTTTTTTAGTTTACATTGGTACTTTTCATGAGCGTACAGATTTTTTTTCTTTATAACAAGCGTTTGACCAACATGAGGGTTAAGTGTGTTAAAAAAACCGCGCTGGCCTAAAAAGGGCCTATTTCACGTCGCTATTTCATTATTTTTGTAAACCCTTCGTACCTTATATTAAAAGAGAGTTAATGAGCAACTCAATTTAGCTTGACAGGAGAAAAGTGAAGAAATAAACTTGCAACTTTATGAACCAAAATACATTTTACTCGATTAATAAAAAATATAAAAAATAAAAGCGGAGTTGGTCGGTTGGAAATGGGTGGTTTCCGGTTACACTTCTTTAGAGGCGATCATCTTACACTCTTACACCTATTAGTAGTAGTCACACCAACTAACATGATTAACAATCACTAACAGTCCCCATTCCTCATCCCACTAACGAACTGACCTAAACTCTCAGCTGACTGGATTAACCATACCAGTCCCTAAAAAGTAAGGATTTGAGCCGGCTCACGTATGATCTTGCGGATGGATCAGTTAATCCCGATTTTAATCCTGGTTTGGTTTATTATCATGGGCGGGTTTGATATAGTTCGATATTCAATTTTTTTAAATTAAATTGTAACAAAGACATTAAAGTTACTACTTTAATTATCATAGGTATTAAATTCCTCCGTTTTAATGATGGCGTGACGTGATTGTCGTGACGTCATGTGTCACGATCTATTTCCACGGTTATGATTCAATTACGATATTATTTATAAATCCACACAACCACCAACAACACAATCCTTTCTTTGTCCCATTGTTGAGCTCGAGACTCCTCTCGGATTGGGAGGGGTTAGGTCAGTCATACGCTGGCCAAGTGCCTTTGAGAAGTCTCAGGCATGTAGGTTTCCTCTCGATATTTTCCTACACCGAAACAGCAAGTGACATTTAATTTCTTAAATCGCAGGTAAGTTAGAATAGTCCTTGGTGCGTGCTTTTAGGATTTGAACTCACACCCCCCTCGAGTTAGAGTGAGTGCAGAGTTCGGCAGCCACTGGGATGTCACCGCTGTAAAGCTATAACACGGACTACTTTTCCTCTATGGCCATATTGGCTATACATACTCAGATATTCATACATTCAAAGTTTTAATTTAATTAATTTCGCAATTAGTTTAAACATTGGTAAACGATGAAGCACTAATAATATCAACAGCAAAATATAATAAGTATGTGTATGAAAACAGTGTAGGTAAATTGGAAAAGCGAGAAGATTTAGATAGCCCCCGGGGAATCACTTCTCGGTTACCCTCTGCTCTTTGCCTCCATTATAGCTAAACGATTTACGGAAAATACGATGTACATTTTCATAGAAGACATAATATGAGGCGGGGAAATATTGATTTGTGCGCTTTACCATACAATAATGTGGGTGCTTTGAGCGTCAAGTGTGGGTGATTTGATTAGTGATTTCGAAATCAATGCCTTTTTATCGTTTTCAGCTTCGTTATGGTTCCGCCGAATGGAAAGTACCTATACGTTTTATGATACAAAACAACAAGAAGGCTTGGACTTATAAATATCTTGGACATTCTTACACACGGCCATCTGACCCCAAAGTAGGCGCGAGCCTGTAACATGGGTGTCAGAGACTGATATTCATACATAGATATTTTTAAATACATACATAAATAGATAATATTAACATCCAGACACAACAAATACAAGTGTTCTTCACACGAATATTTGTCCTGAGTGGGATTCGAACCCACGACCCTTGGTGCAACAGACAGGGTCACTACCGATTGCGCCAACGGAAGTGTTACTAAAAGTCACTATAAATAGGAATAATAGGATAGTAGTTGGTCAGTCGACGAATAGATTAGTCCTGTTGGTTCATTTTAGTTATAGTCCATTCAGTATTAAATGGTTGGTTCTTACCCATAATTAAATACTAAATTTTCCCGGTTTAAATCTGTCCCTGTCCTTGAACATGGTGATCTTCGTTTAGAAAAAGAAAGAGGTCACCCACCGAAATACTGACCGCACCCGACGTTGTTTAACTCCATCGATCACGTTCAATGTATGTTGTAATCACGAGAAGTAGGGCTGCGACTACGACTGGTGTACTGTTCTACGCGAACTTCGTATAGGTCTAACTCGCTCTAACCATATATCTACCAATTGCAGTGGTGTAACGATGAGAATAACGTGGGTGTTGGCGTGCGCGCTGCTGGTGTGCGCGTGCGCAGGCGCCGAGCGCGGGGGCTCGTTGCGCGGCGCGCTCGAAGCGCTGCAGCGGCGCCAGCGCGGTCGCGTGCGCGCGCCGCTCGTCGCTCCGCCCGATTACGACGCCCTCTATGAGTTTGTGCCGCCGCAAGTGCAATATCCGGGTATTTTATTTCATATTTTATCACAGTTAAATTAACATGTTACAAGAACTTAAGAAATTGTCATATGATTTTTTTTTGTACTGTAGCTTCATATGAAATAAGTACTGTAATTGAAATTTTACATTCCTTTATTTTTATATCACAGAAAACGACTACGTGGACGTGGAAGATCTGAATGACGATCAATCTCCCAAATATATTGTCAAGCTTTTAGACGATAGTGAGAAGCCATCCGAATCTTACGAATACAAAATAATTAAGAAAAAGAACTCTCGCTTAGATGTTCCCTCCTCTGAAGGTAAAAAGGAATCCGCTTTTCGAGAAAGGTCTCAACATTCTGACAATGACAGACTACGTGATTTATTTATGGACAAAAATGAAGCGGAAGGTAAGAGCGATGGCTTGCCAGACAGAGTTGAAAATGACGCTGAATACGCTTTACTCTTAGGACAACTTTGGTCAAAATACAAAAATAATCGCGCTCACTCTAACAATGTTGAAACCGCACCGCAAGGTGTTGTTAAACTTTACAAAGAGAAAATAGTCAAGAAAAGATATCCTGATAATTGGGGGCCCATCGCATTTAAAAGGAAACGTAGTTCTGATTTAGATTCAGAACATACAGAATACGAAGAGAGTAGAAAGCCAGGGGCGGTACCTACCGATCCTAATTACAATGCATATGAAGTTTCTGATGATGACAGAGATGACATGCAAGAAGAATATGCTATTGCCTTTCAACCCCTAGATGATGATAGTTTTTCAGACCTATCAGATGATGACCAGTATACATATGATGGTATTGAAAAACGTTTTCCGGTATCGAAACGTAGTAGTGGCCCATATAATTCAAACGTGCATAAAAAAAGATATGCGCTTAACCAAGATAAGCACGGTAGTGCCAAGAACTTCAGAAGCAGTGCAGGAACTGACCCGAAAATTATAAAAGATCTATCCAAGATATTCGGTGATTCCGAACTAGAAATAATAAAAAACCCCGTAAAGCGCAGCAGTGATCACGAGGAAAGCATGCATGAAGTAAAACCTCCAATATTAACGGTTACAAATAATAACACTCAAGAGTCCCAGGATCATAACAATGCTTCATCCCATGATGATGATAGCCATGAACAGCATGGTCACAAAATTCATCATCCTGGCTTTTCAGGAAAAGAAATTAATCACGAACATGAACATGATGATCACGAAGAGAATGGTCATAAATACCATGATCATGAACAGAAAGAGAAACCAAAAACCGTAACAAAGAAGTCTATTGATTGGTCAGATTATTTTGGGATTGACAAACGTTTCAAAAAGTCCGTTTCGTTCGTGAACAATTTAAACGAAGAACGGCTAAAAAAACAGTACTTTGATACTTTTAATAAAGAAGTTATATATCCCTTGAATTCCTTTCACAAGCACAATAATATCAAGCGGAATTACGTAGAAAATAAACCAAAAGAAGCGAGTGAAATTCAAATGAATCCTGCAGAGGCATTGGAAAATCGAAATGCTAAACGGAATACTGCGCCTGAAAGTGAAACAAAACTGGATAACATCGACAAAAAATTGAGAAATATGGAAGGATTGATTGTTGATGAAGCTTTGCATTACTCGACGATTGGCGAAGATCTGGACTCTAAGGAAGAGCAAGAAGTAAAAGAAAAATTGTTGTCTCGACTAGCAGCTGCTTACAGTTTGGAAAAAATGCGAAAAGCTTTAAAAGAATTTAAACAAAGTTTACAAACACACAAAAGTTCTTCAGGATTGAAACCCCCTGTAAACAATGAAGATGTTAAGGAAAAACGTGTTGCTATTAAAAAGGAAAATACATATGTTCAACATGCAACTCCCAACGAGATTCACATGTATAACAAAGACAATAGTAAAGATAATGATTTTGAAGAGGAGCAGGGTGCTGGACATTACTTGAATGGAAAAATTGAGGAAGCATTATCAGAAGGCTACATGGGTGGAAGCGGACGACATCGATCCCCTGTGATGTCCACAGGTAAATATATTTTTATATCACACACATTATTTTTATATGATATAAACTTTTCCAATTTCATTTTCATTACTTCATTATTTACATCACTCTTAAAAATGTAAGTTACGTTTTCGCCTTGCTATAATTATACATAATTGGATTTTTTTAAGCGGGCTCAAGTGGTTCGTGCCCCGTTCTGGCTAAGATCATGCAGCGGTGCCGTGGAGTCGATCTGCTGGCAGGAGACCGTGGTCAACTATTTTTGCCGCTCTGCAGTCTTCATCAAATTTGTTACTTATGCGTAAGTAACAGAGGCATTGGATTACAAAAATCAAATTTTCTATTAAGTAGGTACCTAATTTATTAGTACAATTAAAATGTGTGAACTAATATTTTGCTATGAAATTATCACAGGGGGAGGCACCGCCGACGACGTGCGACTTGGTTTTTCTGTCTGAAGCAGACACAACTTGCGAGGGTGACATGAGCTGCCAACGAGCTGCGCGGTCGGCGCTCATGGCTCTTCGGGAACTACACGACAACCTTGCCGATGAACTTGATGGTGAATGTGAAGCGAGTCCCTGTCTCCCAGCGACGCTTAAGCTCAACATCGGGTGGCAAAGAGCGCTTCAACGATAGATTGAAGTTCAATACAACATTCAATACAACGAGCACAAACCATAAATCACATTTCTTTCGTAACATCTCCGAATAACGTGATGCGTGATTCAAAGCTCGAAAGTGTTACTGGCTTCTCGATACACGATTATACTGATGGATAATGATAAATTGTGGATATTTTGAATTGTATTTTTTCTAAATATCACTTTGTCTTAATTAAATAACATTCAATATCACTTAGTGTTGGTGTTGAAACACTATTGATATCCTTACGCGTCTAACCAGCCATAGGCACGTAAGGATGTATTAAGACATTTTACAAATTATCGCAACCAACGACGTAAATCGTTGAAAATAAATTCTTTGCTAGTTATTTACGCGAAACTCCTACGCTTTTATTGTTGAATGTAATTTGAATATTATCTTTATAGGGCATTATATGGAGTTTTTGCTATAATATGATGTTTTAGTACTTATATTTCTGATGGGTAATCTAATAGCTCTAGTTATAAATCTTGGAAGAAGACAAGGCGAGAGGCATGTTCTGAGTGTGTTAAGATGGTCATTTTATCGTTGTTAAATATTTACTTGCATTGTAAATTAAGTATTACCACTTATTATTAATATATTAAAAAAATGTATGTATGTAACTTTAAATTTTATGAAAACATGATTAAAGGAATTTTAAATGTTCTAACTAATACTTAAACGCATAATATAAAAATGTTGAAACAAATTGTCATAACACACACATTTTTTAATTATTTTTAAATGATATTTATACAAGTATGTATCGTTCGTTGTTTAAATTCTGATTAGAAATACTTATAACAATAACGGAACTTGTGAAAGATGGTGGCGGGTGTGGGTTCATCGCTGCACTATATTAATGTACCTAGTAAATATTTGAATGTTGTTCTAAGACACACCCGGCTATGGGTGTAAAACGCCAACAAAATTTTACATGATTAATACAAAATATGTATTTGGAAACAACGACGTAAGCACAACTTAGCACTAGTGCAGCACTCTAGACTATACTAGGACAATAACATTATTTTGCTTTCTCGTGGCTAGCCCTAATAAAGTTAGCCACGACTAATCTATGAAATTTAAATGCTAGGACTCCATTTTCTATGTCTTCCGACGTTGTTTGACATCATATTGACGATTTTTGTCTCTCTGCGATGAAAAATAAAAGCTCCCACAAATACTTTACAAGAAAAATTGTAAAAAAATTTATACAAAATTAGTCGCGTTGTGTAGACTAACTAGATCGGAAATATTGAAAACCTAGAAACTAGCAATTTGACAAAAGATGCTGAATACTTAGATTTTAATTGTAAACTTGAATGAACACTCTATTCGTAATATGTTCAAGTTCATGATAATACACAAAAATATAAATGGTTTTTGAAATCATTCGTCTTTTTCTTTAAAGTCCTAAGATTTCCCGGGTTTCCCTAATTTTTTCTCAGTCAGTGAACAAATTTCCGCGCTTGAAATATGTACATTATTGAATAAAATAAAATATTTAAAATAAAAACAACTTATATTGGAGCACAATCTAAATATGTACTCGTATGTATTTACAATCAATCAGCAATTACAAGTACCTAAGATTATAGAGATTAAGAGCAAAACAGCTCTGTGCAGCGACGATAGTACGTGTGTTACTGCGATAATGGCGGAGATATATCAAATGATAACTAGAGGTTCGTGCTGAAACACGTCACTATCACAGTATCATGAAGTCCTAACAACAAAGAACATCTAAATTATATACATTGTGAGAACAACACCGTATAACTAAAATGGAGTCATTAAAAGCACCAAATAAAGGAATTGACAACCCAGCAGTAATTGAAAGTAAGTCAATAAATGTTGGTTTCATGTTATTGGAATTGCCTGGATTTTTTATGAGGTGATTATAGTCACTGCATAATTTATGAAGGTACTTACTTTAAAATAAAACATATTTTGATCGCAAAGTCGAATATAGGACTAGGCGGATATAAAGGCTCCTAACAACAAGAAAACTGTGAGGAAACCTACTAAAAATTGTCTTTGAAATAAATATTTACGAAACTATCCATCCAAATATTCTTCAAAATAAATAATCTTTAATTTACAGATGACGAGCAGATTTTAAGACCAGATTTAGTAATAAACGTACAACCTCAGTCTCTTGGTAAGTTTCCTTATACTACTGTGAGTGAAATATGATCGTAACAGTGATTGGTGAGTGATTTATTTAGGATTTATAATCTCTGCAGGAGTGTAAGACCCTCAGTAAAACATCTTGCTTCACTTGATTGAGAATTATTAAAAATAAGTACTTTTTATGGGCGCTACCGTGCTTTGGAGGGCACGTTAAGCCGTCGGTCCCGGCTGTTTTCAATGTTAAAAACAATCGTTAAGCCTTGACGAAGACTTTCGGGTGGCTTGAGAAAATTCGATACTGGATTGGCCACTAACCCCTCCACCAACCCGCATTGGAGCAGCGTAGTGGAGTATGCTCTAGCTTTCCCGCAGAGGGCGCCCTCCACCGCTTGTGTGTGGGAGACCCGTGACCAGCAGTGGGACGTCCATGGGTTGCAGCTAAGTATTTTTCGAGTAAAGCAATCAAATTGACTTGTTGCTTAGCAGT
>DWTT01000322.1:0-16993 GCA_018250895.1 Carterocephalus mandan | reverse complement strand
TCAATATAGTAAGACTCAATGAGAGGCCAGCGATAAACTTTAAAAGGCTAATGGATGAATTAATTATGACAGAGAAACATATTTTATTTTATACTATAGATTATAGGTAAGCAGTAGGTATAGGTAGGTTGTAGTGCAAAGCAAGTCAAAAATGAATTAATAAGGAGTAAATAAAGAATTAAGAATATTAAAACAACTAATATTCTAATCCCTCCTCTCATCTAGGAAAAAAACTTGAAAAATGATTTAAAATTAATATTGCCAGATATTTTTTTAATTTATTGATATGTTTAGAATATTAAAATTCTATTAAATAAGTAATCTTAGTAAAAGCCTTTTAATAAGTAATCGAGGTTAAATTGTTTGATTAGTTGATGAGTTATCTTCTACTAACACATAAATTCCACTGGAATCCTTGTTTTGGTATAAAGATATTTGTTATAATTACCTAATGATTTTATACAATACTAGTGGACGCCCGCAGCTTCGCTCGCGTGGAATTAGACATAACAATAGTTTCGTTTACACCTAGTAATATTATATAGTCTAGTGAAGATGCAGCTTTCTAACCACTTAGGTACAACCAGTACCACTTAGGTACAACTACTCATACTTAAGAAATCACATGTTACCATTTTATCCAGGTTTAATTCTAGCGTTATAATGGCCGTTGGTACCTACATAGTAATAATTGGTAATAATAAATTTAACCGAGCGTGAAAAAAGCAATAAGATCATTTGAACAACAATAGCCAATTTATTAAATATGTAATTGAGTTAGTACTAATTTTTAATAATAGAGTTAATTTAAATCCACAGGGGAAATTAATTATTTTACTCACATGCGCGGATATCTTATTAAAAAATCGTAGAACGCAAAATTTACGAACAAATAAATGAAATACGCAAAACAAAAACATAAAATCATGGAACTCCAAATATTTTTTTTAATTCGACAGGAAATCTGTTTTAAAATTCATACAAAGTCATTGTTTAAATTAGATACTATATCGCACATTAAATAAGACTAAATAAAATAAATACGTACCATAAAATAAATTTGTACCTAATAAAAATTATGAACAAATAAACTTTCTCTAACATTAATATGTGAAAAAAAAACATAGTACCTGTTATATTGTGTAATCTACCCCTTTATTTAGATAATGCGTGAAAGTGATAATGTGAAATTTGGCATAGTTAGAGTTTACATAGAATTAATGATTTAAAAATATTATGTATACATTAATTACATAAATAAATCGAAAATGTTTAACAACACTGCAACTGTAACTAGTTTTATCTATGAGTGTATTTTAACATAGATGACGATTGATTTACCTGATTTAATCCAAACGTTTCTATTTTCTATTACGGTTGAATTTATTACGACGCCTCGAACCAATCAACCAATCCTACGTCAGTTCTACCTACGCAAAATACAATAGTCTGCATGCTGATAGTAATTTTATCAACGTGTGAATGACCAGCTTACAGTAAACATGCAAAACGGCACAGATAATTTTCATTATGAAATTTTTATGTACCAATGAAAATAATAAAAAAGTAATTTCTCTATAGAACGCGTTTCCTACCTACGAGTATGTTCTTTTTACAAACTATTGCTAACGGTGAGAACTATCACGATCACTATTTTATTATTTATATCGACATTTGATAAGCAGTTATGATGTAACATAGTCTTTAGAGTAAACTCATTATCTGGTGGATAGCTAGTTCGTAGAAGATATGGGTATTCAGTGAAAGATGTCGTGGGGTTTATCGATCTTGAATAACTATGTTATTTAAATGTATTTAAAAAATCACTATAATTGAATAGTCGCTGCAATTGATCACCAAGATATTCAGATACGACAGTTAGTTGCCGTCCTGAAATCCCATCTGGTCCTGGTGCTGTATTCTTGGCCCGGAAGCGATCTATTGCCATTTACATCTCTCCCTCGGTAATGTCAGGAATGGCTGAACTTTTGACATGTTCGTATTATGCTGGGGGCACACCAGTCGTAAGGGCCTAAATCTGGGGCACTCGGAAAGAGCTTGACGATGCTTTGAATAAAAGATTCTAGCATAATATGTGAAATAGGAGCGCTTTGGCCACACAATTTCTTTCGCGCCAGAAGAGGCGCCCCCAAGGTTCTTTATCTAATACAGTCTGTCGCAAAATGTAAAATTTTTGTATAGTTAGTTCTCTTAGAACGAGTGTTTTTACGTCATTTTGAAATCGATGGTACCTATAATCTTACCTATTGCAGTTAACCATTGTATTGTGTAACTAATGTTATTGTGCTCGTTCAAACAGAAATGAATATTGATGAGGTTTATTATGCAAGATGCGAACATTTTTCTACTTAGTGTGCGAAAAGAGCGATGTATAGTTTCTAAGAGTTAGACTTAGAATAGTTTTTAAAAATATTACCTCCTTTTGATGTTTTTAACGTTTGTTTACAATCTAATAATTTTTAACATTCTACCTGATTGTTATTTTAGTTACAACTGTCACGTAGGGATAACAATATTAGGTAACAATGCATGCTTTACAACTCTATTGTTTTTGTTGCGGTTGTAAACACAATACAATGTTAGAAAAGGTACTACAAATGTACAAATGTGATTGTTACTACTAGTACGCCCACAGCTTCCCTCGCGTGGAATTAGACATAACAATAGTTTCGTTTACACCTAGTTATAATATATAGCCTATGTAACTCATTGAAGATGCACTTTTCTAATAGTGAAAGAATTTTTGAAATCGGTCCAGTAGTTTTTGTGTGAAAACATTACAAACAAATCTTTCCTCTTTATAATATTAGTATAGATATAAAAGTATAGATAAGACTGCATTACGTATAATTTGTACTTACTATTTAAGGGATTCGTTTACATATACATAACATAACATCTCGCCGGTATTTCCCCGAAGGGTAGACAGAGGTGTGTATACACCCACTTTTAACCAGTTATGTTTAGGTCCCATGTACCTAATAGGTGGTGAGCCTATTGCCATACACCAGGCACAAATCCAGACTCCGAGCATTTCAAGTGAGAAAAAGCCAATAGTTGTTGCCCGAACGAGTGGGGATCGAACCCCGAACCTCTAGCTTAGCGGTCGCGCTAACGACCCCAAGACCAACGAGGGATATCGTTTTCGTAAAGGCGGCTGTAAGAAAAAAAAACCTAGTACTTATTAACTGTTAAAGAAATTGTGTTCCGGTCTTATGTTTCAGTTGGATTGGAAGTAATTGTACCTTACAATAATGTATTTACTAACGAATTGACCATCAAATTTCCTGTTGAAATGAAATCCTATAGGATTCAGATTCAGATTCATTTATTTTTTCATTTTTTGTAAGTACTAACTAAAATAATACTAGTTCTGTTCGACGCTGGCCACCGATGTCACGGGTTATTGCTATTTCATTTTTAAAATAAATGAGAATCTAATGTAATATTTTCATTCAAATTGTCCTTTGTACGCTCCACGTTGATAAGTAGAAGTAAGTAGAGGTTTACATAACGTTGAATCACTTGTTTTAAAACAACAGCCTTTGAGTATTGATATCTACCATTCAACAACGTTTCTGTCAGGTACTACCTACTGGTGGGAATATACAAACGAATCATATGTAAACCGTGTGAAGACTAGAATTCCGTATCCTGGTAATATAAGTGTTTATCTGTCTGTATGTAAAATTATATACTATTATCTACGAGGAAATACATATACATATAGAAGAAGTTTAAAACCAGTATACAGTTCCGTTCATTTGGTTGAATTCATTTATCTTTATAGTCTACGGGTAAATTTTTAAGAACCAAAATAACGTTTACCGTGACTATAATATACCTTGTACCTCGGTCAGTTTATCATCCTATATCTACACTACATATATCTAGGTCTATAAATTATGAACGAATGTACCGACATGTCATGCATGAGTAATGTATGAAATAAAGAATACATTGAAATTACGTAATAAAAGTCCACATGAATCACCTTGAATTTAGCGACTAGCGAGCTTATAACAACACAATTGTTTGATAACAGTGTCAATGTTACTCAATGCACTTAAAATACACTAAGGCACGTACGTTCGTGCACACCATCGCTTCTGTACTGGCTGCGGTACAAAACTACAGAGCAAACAAGTGTTCGTACATACGTTACAATTGCTTTGCTTACTGTTCTTGTATGAACACTGTAGACTCTATTCAAAGGGAATTACGAGTTAAATACGAGTTAATATGTGATGACAATGCAGGATTGTTGGCAAGGGAATTGCTGCAAATTTTGTTCGCGAATGTAGAAATATAAAATACTCTTACATTGGTTGAGCCTATCTAAAGTTCGCCGGGTTAGTATACAATGTACCAAGTACCATGTTTGCAGTTTAATAATAGGTTTTAAATAGCGTTCCGGTTTGAAATGTGAAACTAGCGGCCGTGGTTATAGTAGACTCCGTGACCAGTTGTGACAGGGATCCATTTTCGTCAAGTATTATTGTTTTTTTTCTATTATTTGCGTGGTATTTTTTTTTATTAGGTATTTAATGTTTGAATTGTTATATGTATGTACTTTTATGTCGATTGCAATATTTGATAGAATAAAGGTTATCTATTCTATGCTATTCTAACGGTAACACTTTTCCGGAGACGAACCATTTTACTCCTCCAAGGTGCCGCAACGCAACGCATCAACGCATCTGTGACCAACTTGCTACAGGAATATTGTTAATACATGGCTGTGAGCCCTGTACCTGTAAGCCCTACTGGCTTAGTGATGGCTCTGGCACGTGGCTCTGGGTTCATATTTGCCTAAACTATGTCTTATTTAACCTCTTGTGTTGTATGGAAGTAACTTTCTGTGTGAAATAACACAAGGCCCGTTTACAGTAACTGCGGGTCGGGAATAGATTAGATTATAGATAAGATCAGAATATTTTTAGATAATATTTATTATTAATCGATTTAGAACTTACAGCAGCAATTAGGCTCAATGACACGGATCATGAAATGATCAACAATGAACAACTAGGTAGAATTATATAAATGGAAAAGTGTGTTTGTTCGTTGGTCCATCGTAGAATGTGCAATAAAACAATAGGTGATAACAAAAAATATATTTATTTTACTCATTGAATAACGGTATTTTTTAACAAAACAAAACGAGCAGGTACACCCAAAGACTACTAGACGGGTTGTCCGAAATTAAAAGTTTGACGCAGCGCGCAAGGTGTTTAGTAAATACAATTTTTTAATGAAATTTTAGTTTAAAAAAATTATTAGTGGTAAAAACATAATGTATATACGGCTTCGGTGTTATTCATGCAAAGTATAAGTGAGAATAATGTAATGGCTGCAATAAATGTATAATAAATAATTAAGTACCAATAATAATAACTTGAAATAGTACAAATAAAGTTCAAATTATGACACTGTTTTAGTAACATTAACGTTAATTATTAACATATTACAATTTTATGACAACAACGTCAGGAGCTGTTCAAAAAACATCAACTGTTCGGCTCGCTCGCTCGCTGTCGTCTAAATAAAGTTGAGAGAATTAACCCAATTATAGTGTAGAATTTGGTAATTGACGCACAGCCCGTCTATTAGTATACAAAAAAGTCTTTGGGTACATCACACTAAATATAGCGTGAAAAATATCACCGCTTTTTACTACTCTGTGATGGTTTCAATGATTATGAGATCGGAAAGCTCACTGGTCGTGGCTGAAATGAATCATAATTTTTTTTTTTTACATGAACATTGACTTTTGCTTATGAGTTGTAACATATCAGTCTGAAGCAAGCAACATATTCTACAATAAATCCATCCACCATATATTTCATTATATAGATAAATTTATGAAACCAATGTAACTTTATATGTCTATATGATCGATCTTTCAGCTTTCTTTATTACTACTGCAATAAAAATACTATCAAAATACCGCTCCAAGCCAAAATTACCAAAGTTATTACAAAATGTTTGGTCAGTAACTAGTTATTCTATATTTTAAACAATTTATTTAACATATTTACAATGTATTGAATTGGATAAGTAGTTACACAGTTACAGGATAAGTATACAGTTTGTAGGACTGCAGCTTACTTATACCGATTTAGGAAGACTGGAAAGCCTCTCCCCTAATCGGTTAATATACCTAATAGAAAACATAATCATGGTCTAGTCTAGACAAATTTTTTAGAAAACAGTTAGAGAGCCCACAACCAAAATCATGTACCATCGTTTAACAGCCAAAACTGTACACAATTAAATGATTCTGAACCCGACTAGGTGACCAGTAATGGTCAAAAACGTCGCAACTGCGCGCGAGCCATATTATTATTTAAAAAATATATTCGGACGGTTTGCTATACACTGCTTTTTGGTCTCATCCTATATTTTTTCAAATGATCTCTTGGGTACGCACTACGTTTATGGCGTCTGAAAAATGTGTTCTTGGTATCTTAGATCCATCATTGAACTACATTCTCAAAATTTTTTGACATTTATGAAAATTCGGTCTGGTCAGTCAGTACACGGAATTTCTGATATTGATTTTTTCGGGTTCAAAATATATTGAATAATAACATCTATCAATTGGACACAATTTTGGCCGTAATACTACGAGTATGAGACGAAAATCGTGGACTCTAACTAGAAGGAAGGCACACTTTTTGTATTCAACTGGTTTTTAGTGAGTTTTATTTAATCCTACACTTATTATATTTTCCCGATAATACGAATCGCATTCAATAAGTAGCATAAAAATAAGTAAAGCAGAATAGTTTTTTTAATAATTACAATTATGGTACCTACCTAACTCCGTAACATTTTAATCAATTTTCTATTTCACTTCCACATTGACAAAGTATTTTGACCAAAGTACGCTAGGTATACAGAACAATAAACTGTTTTCGACATTACGATTTATGTGTAAATCGTCTGGGAATAATTCGCATAACAATTAGTTAAGCAGAATATATTTTTTATTAATTACAATTACGAGTATGATACCTAACTCCGTGACATTTTAATCAATTTTCTATTTCACTTCCACATTGGCAAAGTATTTGACCAAAGTACACTAGGTATACAGAACAATCAACAGCTTTCGACAATACGATTTATGTATAAGTCTTAACTAAAACTAAAGGTATTCGTAAATTTTGGCAAAAAAATATTATTCATAACGAGTATTATTCATACTCGTAAGTATTTTCATGAATACAATTTAACCGGAAAAGAAAATATTTTAGGTAATGAAAATTTTCTATCAGAATTGACGGTAGTCAAATGGTATCCTGGGCGACCTTTAATACAATTATGCATACATTTTCTTCAGTTCTTTTCTCAGAATTTTTCCTGAACTCGTCTTCGGGATATCATTGACAAATACAACCTCTTCAATTTTTTTGAAACTAGCAACTTTGTCCGCGACAAACGTTTGGAGTTCCTCAGGGGAGGCGCTCTGGCCATTTTTCTTTATTATAAAGGCCTTTGGTGCTTCACCGTAGAACTGATGCGGGACTCCGATCACAGCAGCATCTTGCACGGCAGGATGTGATCGGAGAATGCTTTCCAACTCTGCTGGAGCTACTTGCATACCTTTTACCTGTAACGTAATATTATATGTACATTAAATGAATAATATTTACGTTTTAACACAATTTATTTGGATACAAGTTCCAGCGACATGCGACAATGACTTTTGAATGTTCTTGTTACTTATGCAAATAAAAAATAACTGGGACCGACGGCTTAACGTGCCCTCCGAAGTACGGAAGTGCCTCTGAAATTTTGCCACTAGCGGTCACAAACCGACCGCGCCCGTCGTTACTTAAGTCGGCCTTACTCGGCCCATTCTGTGAGAAAACCCAATAGTGGGACATTAATGTTTAAATGTATGCTTTAAAAAGGCTTTCAAAATGATAGATAGACTTACCGACTGATAGAACCACTATTGCACCTCAAACAAGAACAACAAACGAAATCAAGATGTGATGGGGGTACCATCACTTCTTGATTTCGTCAATTAATAAATATTAAAATAATATTAATTATTTACAGAATTAGTACGTTGATGTGGCAATGGGCAGGCTACGTCGTTCGCAGGGCTATCGGTGGGGACGAAATGTTCTCGAATGGAGACCTCGACTTTGAAAAAAGAGCACAGGCCGCCCTTCGACAAAGTGGATAGACGACCTGAAGAAGGCAGCGCGAAACCGCTGGATTCAGAAGGCACAGGACCGGTCAGAGTTGCGTCGTTTAGGAGAGGCCTATGCCCAGCAGTGAACTACGGATGATGAGGAAACTATCATGTCACGTAATACTCTTGATTAATCTTACCTTAATAAGTTCTTTAATTCTATCCGTTATAAAAAGACCGGACTCAGGATTGTAGTACCCTAAGTCCCCAGTTTTGAAGTAGCCGTCTTCTGTAATAGATTCCTTGGTTTCCTTTTCGTTCTTATGATATCCCTTCATTACTGTTGGAGCCTTGATGTACAGTTCGCCAGTCTATAAAAATAAGAGACATATTTAATTAATGTTTATCCATACTAATATTATAAATGCGAATGTAACTCTGTCTGTCTGTCTCGCTTTCACGCCAAAACTACTGAATCGATTTAAATGAAATTTGGTACACATATAGTCTAGAGCCTGAGAAAGGACATAGGTTACTTTTTAATTGAATAAAAGTATTTTAAAGGGTTGAAAAGCGGGACGAAAGGTTGTATGAAAGTATTGTCATTTTCAGAACTAAAAGCATAAAATTCAATTTAATTCAATTCAAAAAGCATTCAGGTGATGAAGCGCGTAGTAGCACGTCGGTATTAGCTTAGGAGTTGCAGCTCGGTTTTAGCTCAGTTTTCTAAGTGCAATATGGAATTGTCTACTATTGCAAGGTACAAAAAGAATTATATTCACAGTGGGCAGACAGCAGAAAAATCTATACAACAATGTCGTTGCCTACTACAAAAATACATTTCAATGATGTCACAGACAGATTCATTGCGGGCGTATCTACATAGGAAGTTCAATGACACTTTTAGCCTAGGTACATCTAAATATAAACACTGATAATCTGTTTATTGAGCACAACGTACTAGGTAATGAAATGATCCTGTATACTGCATAATAAAATTGAACTCAATAGCCTGTTTCTGAAAGATTATCTCGTATCTCTAGTCAACACATTTCTTTAGATTTAGAAAACCTCCACGCTTGCTGTTAAATTCTACCTGCAACCCGTAGACGTCCCAATGCTAGGCACGGATCTCCCTCACAGTCAAATCTGCGGAAGGTCCACCACGCTGCTCCAATGCGGATTGGTGGAGGGAGGGTGACCAATCCAGGGTCGAATATTGTCAAGCCACCAAGGTCTTCGAAAAGGCTTAACGATTTTTTTCACCATTGAAAATAACCGGGACCGATGGCTTAACGTGCCCTCCGAAGCACGGTAGCCTATGAAATTTTGCCACTAGCGGTCACCCATCCACAAACCGACCGCGCCCGTCTTTGCTTAACTCTTTCGATCACATTGAATCGCCGCGAGCCATTGGGCTATGGACGCTACGTTACATTCTACTGACCAAATCACTCAATTCGAGTAAAAAGACATCAGCATAGAATCTAATTGCATATTAGCGCCTTGGTTTTTAACCTTGAAATCATGGCTATTATTATGCTTTGAGCGACTCCTATTTGCCATTTAAATACTGTACCTAGTCATAACTTTAATAAAATGTATTTATTGTACTGGTACTAATTTTAAGTTAATATTTCAACATCAAATGACATAAAAAAACTAAGTTGCTTGCTGTAAATCACTAGATGTCAGCTGCCTTCATACCAAATTTTATCAAGACTTTTTAATAATTTGCTTCGCTAAACTTGGCTAGGTACGTGGCGCAAGAAACAACACAGTACAATTTTATTATTATGTTATTATCTAAATCATACTGATTATCATAACCTTGGCAGACTCTTCATAAACTGAAGTGCCATAGAGTTACAATCTTCATTATATATTATTATCCATTTATGCTGTTTTGCCAATAATTGCATGTTTATTGAAGATTAAGTAGATAGATAGGCACCTACTTATTATTGTTGAGATCATAAAAGCAGAGTCAAATAATCTAGGCAGAGAACCTAATTGCTTCACTGTTTTAAGGAATAGTTAACAGGCACAATGGCTTAATTGTTGATTTTCTAATCTGCCGTAGATCGGAACTGTCAAAGCGAACGAGGGATTTTGCCAAGTCAGTATCATTGATCAGTGACATTGAGAGGATATAGAAATTACATATCTTATGGTCCATTCGAAAATCAAAATCTTCGACCATTAGTTAGTACCTAGTCGTAAATTAAAATTAAGTAAATTCGCTACACCACGATATAGAATTATCAAGCATTACTCCTTACCTCTCCAATAGGAACGGCATCTCCGGTTAAGGGGTCCACAAACTTCATTAAAACGCTAGCCATTGGGACGCCACTCGCGGAGTAATCCTGATTCTTGGATTCTTTCAGCGTGGTCGTGGCAAGAGCCGATGTCTCGGTTGCGCCGTAACCTTGGTTGAATTCTAGATTGTTCTGAAAAATTGATTCGCAGGTTTATCGAGACAACATTTGCAGGTCGCTTAATATATTTAGGGTTGAAACGCGTAGTTGTATATAAGTAGGGTATTAAAAGTACATTATGTTAATTGGTAATAATAGATGACAAAGCCTTTCCAAGTGGTTCCGCAGCATAAAAGACCCAGAGGAAGACCCATGATGCGGTAGCTAGATTGCGTTGAGGAACACTTAGAGAAAGGGCAAGAAACATCCTGGAGAAAGGAGGATGGAGGATCAAGGTGGAGGAAGATCATGGATGAGACCAAGATCCACAAAGAGTTGTAGCGCTCATAGCCCTACGGTTCGCGTCGAGGGTAGTGATGGACGAAGATAAGCAACGTCGGGGGCGGTTGGTATGTGGAAGGGTGACTCAAGTGACAACATTTCATAAGCGTTTCCGTACTTCGAATGGCACATTAGCCGTCGTTCCCGGCTGTTTTCAATTGTAAAACAATCGTTAAGCTTTGTCGAAGACCTCAGAGTAGCTTGAGAACATTCGACACTGGTTTGAACACTAACCTCTCCACTAATCTGCATTGGAGTAGCGTGATGTATCCACATGTAGCTGTGGTCGATTGTGATGGTCACCATCACAATTATTAGCGTAATATTTACTGAGATAAGATAATCTAGGGCTGTTTAAATGCACTGTACAAGTGTTGTAGTAACCAAGTTTGTATAACCTTTAATCAACTCTACAAGGAAAATCTGCAACTGATTAAGGTTGTCACGAACCCATACGTTCTTAATAAAAAAAAGTGATTGGTACCTGATATAGGAAGCACAGAATGAGTTAGAGGTTAATTAAAGCTTTATATTTATAAAAATTGCAAGAAGAATTATTTCTTTTCCTCTACAATCTGATCTAGTTTTACCAATACCTAACATTCTTTAGAATGCAGTTTCCTTAGATTGTCTATTCTTTTTATCTAGGTAAAACGTACCTAGATATTCATAGGCGACGGTGACTACTTAACATGAGGTGACCCTTCTTGTGTGGTGTCTGATTGTTCGTTACGCTATAATCTATTTTAAAAAAACCTACATGCAAACCATTACCTTACCTACTATAATAGAGCAATGACGTTAATATATAAACCATCCAAAAGATCCACTGCTGGACATAGACCTCTCCTAATGGATACCACACCGACCGACACAATCCTTTCTTATTGCATTTAATTCTTCTCAGTTAACCTTAATAGCCTTAAAATAATATAAGAAGGCTATTCTCGCCTCTTTACGACGTACGGGCGATATCCGCAAATCTACCGCACGAGTTGCCACAAGGCCACAACAGATGAAGAGCGGGGTATTGCCCTTATTTGCTCTTTCCGAAATAAGCAGTGGACAACAAGCTAGTATTTATTAAATCGTTGGCTATAAGCTTACTTTTTTGTGGCAAATAAAACTGGTAAAATTGTATAAACATAGAGTGGAAACCACGAATCGGAAAACGGAGAATTTGCCGCCCTCCGACGAGGTTGTCGGTTTAGGGGGGGGGCTATGTCTAACAGTGGGCCACAAAAGGCTAGTATATACTTAATAAACAAGTAAGAACTTACTTTGCACTTTTCCAGAATTGCCTGAACATCGGTAGCCGCCAGCGGGGCCGCCCCGCAAATGATATTCCTGACGTGACGGAAATGGTCACCTGTGACATCGGGGTGCTTGCCTAGAAGAATAGCTGGAAGACATATGACAACAAATTAGATATTGATGGAGGATGGAGGCTGAAATGATACGACAGTGTTACGTATTTCGTCGGACCGTGATGATATTTATTACAATGATTTTTTATTAAGACGATATTTCATTTTATAAAAAAATATTATGTTGCCTCACACCAGTTTAAAGATTATTTGAATACGGTAACCAACCTCAAAGAAAACTGCCGTTTTCACCGTTTTTCAGTTTCCAAAAGTAACTATTGTTTTCTTAGAGCATGCACTATTGTGCATGCTCTATCTATCTATCTATCTATGTGCATGTGTATTTATACTCGTATGTATATTCGTAGTATAGAATTATAACATTTATGTATTAAGATTCGCTTTAGATTATTCCTAAAAAGTCTAGTCGGGACAACTTTTATTTCACGTAGAATTTTATTAAGTACCTATATACATTATACTTTCCAGCACATTATGATACAGTTCATAAGACATAATTATGTTCTGAATCAACAGACCGACAACCGACAACAGACAACAGTTTTGGTACAACCTATAACTATTCTTACTAGGTTTCTTCTATTTCCATAATAGCTATCTCCTGTCTTCTTAGTAGTTTATCAGTAGACACATCAAGAGATTACACAAGTTTTACAACCTCGCTGACGGTATCAGTCAACACCAATGTACATACATAATGAGTAGTCAGATACTACTCCAACATAACAGGCATGACTCGTTAAATCAAGCGCATAATAGCATCGTAATAGTATGCATACTAAAAATCGGCCAAGTGCGAGTCGGCTGGAGGTTTCTTGGCTAAGTACCGAAGTATTTGTTGTTATCTCTGACGGTAAACGTGTCAAAGAAAATTAACAACATTCAATCATTATTAATAATTACCGAAATTCTAGGTCTGTCCCGGTTGTTTTCAATGCTGAAAACAGTCATAAATCCTTGTCGAAGACCTTCGGGTGGCTTGAGAACAATCGACACTGGGTTGGTCAACAAATTATAAGCCAACTTACGCTGCATCATCACAAAACTAGTAGCTTACCAATAGGTGGCACCACATAGAGTAACGTAGGCTTCTGGTGCTTCAATATGTCCAGATACATGGTGGCAGAGAACCGCGGCATAGTCACAAGCTTGCAGCCTTTCGCGAGGTGACCGATCAAAGTGATGACCAGACCGTAGATGTGGAAGAAAGGCAGAATACATGGAACTACGTCTTGCATCTCACCTAGAATATAAAGGAAAAGAAAAATATCGATTTTCCGATACCTAGTATTAGACCATAGATTTAGAACAGTGTAGAAAAATATTTAGGTCGTCTTAACGAGTAGCGCGGTTGTCCACAGGTTTGAAATTTCTAACCTATGAAGTTCATAGGTTAAATTAGGACTTAACGCCTAAACTTAGCGTTAACATTAAGCGCCGAATTATCGGAAACTCACACACAGATCAAAAACACTGCAGTGTACTTAAATTATTATTTAGATCTTATGAGTATACTCAATATGATACCAGAAATGATAATGACCTCGTTCAGTCTCTCGGTTCAGATGACCCGTTAACAGTACACCAATAAAATGTTCTATATAGGCTCTATCGTCTACCAAACAACTGTGTTTAATGCCTATAAGCAATTAATCTATGGCATTCCTCAACATGAACTTTAATTAAAATTGATTAAAGACTAGTGTGTTCTGTTCTTACGTCGTAACAGTTCACTAACCCCATAACTTTTAGAACATTCGTACTCATAATGTTTGATTGATGAATTTAATGAGAAACATAACATTGTGGTCAATACTTTTGGCACTCGCTTATTGTTATAACTTTGGCTGAGTTTATAGAATTAGTTTGTAGGCAATGATAATTATTTACACTTCAATTTCAAAGTTTCGAATTTTGATTTCGTATGCTATTTATTTCTATTTTCTACATTTGATTATTGTTAGTAATATATAAATGAGAATGTGTGTTTGTTGGTTTGTTTTGTCCTTCTACTCATCCTCAATATAATGATAGAACGATATTTTGCATAGATATAGTGCCTAACTACGGGCTTCACACGATTGGTATCTTTCTCGATAAAGAGAAAGCATTTGACCGTGCGTAGCACGCGGGCCTGTTGTACAAGCTGCTGGAGTCGCCCTTAGCGGGGCGCTATGTCCAGAAAGCACTGATAATGCGCGACTGCAGGCTGGAGTCACTGGATGAGTTTGTGATCCTGCTAGTAGCTCTGCACGCGTGTACTGCGTGCACGTCGATCAACTGGTTCCCATGGTTAACAGCGGAGAAGTCACCAACGGGGTTTACCCCTGGATCAATTGCCCGGATAAAGGGGACCTCCCCTAACTCCGAATTCCCTCATCGCACGAGCGCCTACAGCGCCGGACAAGAGTCTGAGAATGGTCTGTCTGAGTGGACGGCCTGGAGAGTGACACAGGATTCTTTTTACCCCGGAAAATTGGTTTCCGTGAAATGGACTGTAATAATCTTTCTATTTTTAATAACGTAAATTGAAATACATTTTTTACCTTGAGTGAGTACAGGAAAGCTGTTCCTTTCATTCTGCATAATTTCTATGCCTGATTTAAGATTCTTGTATGAAATTTCAACTCCTTTAGGTAGGCCAGTGGTGCCACTAGAGAATGGTATAAATGCTATGTCTTCATTTTTCTTCTCCACTTTGTCTAATAAAGCATAGTCAGCTTCACCTGATTCTGCGATTTCTGAGTATTTGACTGCTCCATCAGGTATGCCTTTATTTGGCTTATCAATAAGGATTACTTTTGCTTGACTCTTCGCATGCTTAAGCCCTTTCAACACTGCGTCGTAGCATTCTGGTATAGTTACTAATATCTTTGGATTTGTTGTTGATACTTGGTGGCTTATTTCAACTGAAAAAGAAGATGAAATATAATTTTAAATTTCATTTAGTTATTTTGCATTTCATCCAGTCGTCAGAGCTTCTCTAGAATACAAGAAAATTATGTGGTCTTAGAATTACTCAACAACTGTAGGTACTTGGTGCTATGGGTGGCGGTGGTACTGCCCTTGCGAACTCTAATTAAGACCCTATATTATAGAACCTGTATGTAGAAGTTTTATTCATGATATACCACCTAAAATAAAACTATGTGAAAAAGCGTACAACTTACGTTCTTTATAGATAGGGTTTATAGGAGTCAGCACGCACCCAGCCTGAAGGGTCCCGAAGGCGACCACGGGAAACTCTGGACAGTTTGGCAGCATAGCGGCGACTACATCATTCTCTTTCAACCCAAACTTTTTCCTCAGGGAGGTGGCAAAAGTTGCCATGTTCTTCTGCAGTTGCTGGTAAGTGTACGTCTTCTTTGTTTCCGCACATTCCTGAGAGGATTATGACAGTTTTATAAATGATCAGTATCAGAAAAAATAATGGGTATAAGGAAAAAATAAAAGAATTAGAAATTACGAACTACGGACGGCAAATCATGAGATGAACCAGCAATCGCTTTTCAATTTCAACAAAGCATTTAATAATTTTGTTCAAGCGGTATTGCTTCAAAATTACCCACACAAATGATGAATCCATCTACTTATGAATACATTTTTGGAAATTAACCACTTGCAGGAGAATAGCGTAAAAGTTTTCGAGTATGACGGCCAAATCGTACGATGGACACTGTCAAAGTGAGAGACTTTGTATGAATCTGACATAATTTTCACGTTAATTTAGTCCATCTCAAGAAAATTTGTATGCAATTTCCCGGCAGATCGTTTCCTTATCTCTAGAATGTTTACCAACGTGATTGAGGTCATACTACAGATTTAGTTTGCGAAAATATGCTATATAATTATATGTGTGATACAGATATAATACGATACGATACGTAATTATAGTAAGATCGTATTACCTATTTTAGAAAATAGAGGTTCGTAGCGTTTCATTTAGGTCGAATTATTTCTTTTTGGACGGCGTCAATATATTTTTAATCCAAGTCACTCGAATGCAGCAGGTGGTATTAACACTCGATACTACAAAATTGTTGCTGAGCAGACTAGACAAAACAGAATTGTTTTTAGCGAACCAAAATGAATCGCAGTCGAGCGCTCGAAACGCGACGAGCTATTCAAAAATAGAGCCCCTTGAAATCACGCCTGCCAGGAGAGTACAAAGTACGCACAGATTCAACGTCATGACATAATGTATTAGTACCAATTGCCTTACTTCTGTACTATGTTATAAGAAAACACGAGTATCGTAGGCGCTCCTAATAATCGTTTGACCTACAAATAAGGCATTTGTATCTTTTAATTTAAAATGAAGTCATCATCTACGACTGATAATTTTATTGTACCTCTAGTTAATTCATTTAATCCTGTGACGCAAAAAGAGGTGTTATGAGTTTGAATTATCTGTCTGTGTGTCTTTGTATCTGTGTGTCTATCTGGGGCATAGCAACTCGTAAACGAATAGACAGATTTTGATGCGGTTTTTTTTTGAAAGCTGAAAGTTCTTAGCTTATTTCTGAAGATCTTCAGGCGTTTGATAATAATCAGCTCATTTCAGCAACAAAAGAAGTGACAATGGTTTAACTGGTAAAACAAAACTTATGTATATTAGCACGAGCCACAATAGAAGTACCATTAAACCTTTAATCATAGCACATAACCAC
>DWTT01000321.1:0-17005 GCA_018250895.1 Carterocephalus mandan | reverse complement strand
CATGGCGCAACACTATTTTCCTTGCATGTGTGCACATTACACGCACACTAGTGTATTTAAGTTTTGGTCTCGCTTTGATGTTCCTATTGCCAATCTCTCTAGTATTATATCTATTGTTTTACACGTTGTCATCAAACCATTTAAGGTTGTGCGGCCACACACAGCGTCTTTCTCGGGCTCACTAGTCGGACGGTTGCTCTCCTACCTTTTAGTCCCGGCTCTTGAGATACGGGGACGCGCCAAAATTGCCTAGCTACACCCCATAAACGTCCCACTGTTGGGCACGGATCTCGTTACGCCCAAGATATTTGCAACTAATGGTCACCCATTCACTAACCGACCGCTCTCGTCCTTGCTTAACTCTGTGGTAAAATTACCTGGTCACCCAGAAGTATGTGAATTCCAAGTGAAGAAATAAGAAAGTCCAGGTAGACTCAGATAGAGGTCTATTTCTCATTTATTTTCACTTTTCGCTTTACCCATGTTAAAATAGTTAACAAAGTTTACAAGCACCTGTTGCGGTTATGAGATCAGTTTATAGTCCTGTTGCTTATTAGCGGGCCCGGATCCTAGGTTCCTGCAAATTGGTTTGGTGGTTTCTGGTAATTGGAAGACAAACAAAATACATATGCGTTAAAAAGTAGGGTCAGCATAAAAATACATTTTACACCTTTGAGGCCCATCAGCTGCAGGCTTGCTTGCATCTTGCATGGTTATTGTACTGTGTCTAGCAACTGAAAATTTTACATACATTTTTACTTAAATTTAGTATATGTAAAAAGTGTGGTGTACTCACCTGTGCCTACCTCTTCGAAAATATAAAGACATACGTGTATGAAGAATACATTCTAAAAACAAATCTGTATTGTCGTCGTTGCTAAAGCTACTTTTAATAAAGGTTGTTTTTGGATACAGGACCATATACGATACTCGTACCTATGTACTTTAAACTTCCAGCTTTATTAAAAAAACTTAACAACTTTTTCCGTTAACGTTAAAAACTTTTTCCGAGTCGTTTATTAACTAAAGCCAGACCTCCACAACTACCGGAATTAACGTCATGTGCGTTACTTACATTAGCTCGTACTTTGTGGCCATTTGAACTATTTACTGATATATCCTCATGTTCATTACAATGGTCGAAAAATTGATATGAATGACAAGTTCATTCGTCGTATCAGGCATTTGCACACAATGGCAGTACGAATTTAAAAGTCAATTTAACGTCGAAATGGGTTGTGATTTTGTTAAATTGTTGGAAAATTTAGGCTACGTAAGATATGCAGGTAGCCGAAGTAAGTATTAAAGATGTTTCAAAGTGCTAAGTTTTATACTTTGTATGACAAGACTTGCTCTTGGTTTTTTTGTATTACCAGACAAACACGATTTATTTTAGACCCTTTTAGAGAATGTTAAGTCTAGTCCTTTTTACACCGTTAATTCTTAAAAAATAAATGGACGTTTTGAGCTTTGGGATTAGACTACGGATCATGGCTTAAATCACTTAAGGCGATTCTCTTAATATTTTTTATAATCCACTCGAGATGGGACGTGTATTTTCATGTTCTTACACATCTTTTTTATCTCCATAAAAAGATCATCTTATTCCTTAACAGAGATAGCACTGTATGACCCGCGTGACAGCTGTTAATTTTAACCAAAATATCACACACACCGCTGCATACTCATAACTACGTTGAATTGCCGTCACAGAACGATTTCTGAACGCATCGTCTGAAATGGCGCGCGACCAATCGGACATTCAGATTTGAATGTGGAATATTTAACAACCGCCGGCCGCGGCGACCTTCATAAATTAAACCAATAAATGTCAAACGTTTTTGGATGTAAGGAAAAACGTGCGAAAAGGATTCGTCTGGTTGACAGAGTTTTCGAGACTGCGTAAAGGTGAACTGAAGAATGTTAAAGAAGCAATAAATTTCAAAGTCAAATGTTTAGCTTTAGATTAACGATTTAAGTTAACTATACCCATTAAAGGTCGTTACCTACTTATGCTTGATTTTAGAACATGTAAGTTATGTATGAACGTATTACGGTATCTATAGGTAAATCTACTTAGCTTTAGTCTACCTAAAGTCTAAGCATGTACCTATGCAGGTTCTGTTCTGTTCCCCGTAATAACATATGCTAATAAAACTTTATTCAACTTAGCTTTATCGATCGTAAAACTCAATCCCATTATGTTTCTACTCGTGCGTTGCTACTAACTTTACGATAAAATGAACTATTCAAGGCATTGCTTGCCTCTGTATAGGACTCTACATTATATAGAGCCAGCCTTATTCAGTCAAACATTCTTATTTACCAGGGTTATTTGATTACGATTATGCATTCTGTTTGTTCTTAATGGTATAATGATGCGATTCTAAGGATCGCTTGAAGATTTGCGACCTCGAGATGGTTGGTTGGTTCTTTTCTTATAGTAATTTATGGACTTTTCTTGGAACATCGTCATATATTTGTATTATAAATATTATAATATCTCTACTACCTACTCATGTTTGTTTTGTAAGGCTTGTGTCAGTATTTTGAGGTGTTATAATACTATTCTGGGTCGTTGTCAACGCCATCTGAAATAGTTGTTACTTACAATAGACTAATTTTTGCTATTGAATTAAATATTGATTTGATTATAGAAGATTTAATTAATATAAGTCTTAAATTATTCTATGCGTTTTTAAGAACAACAAAGACAAAAATGGACATAATAATATACCTAAAATTATGCTCAAATTCTTTTTCTGTTCAAAATTTTTATGTAGTGCTATATATATCTGTCTTGACTTTGGTTCTCCTTGTCACCAGGACGTGGGGAGGCAGGCGGCGCGATGGCGTGCGCCGGCTGCGAGAAGCCGATCCTGGACAAGTTCCTTCTGCACGTGCTGGAGCGCGCCTGGCACGCAGCGTGCGTCCGCTGCGCCGACTGCCGCACGCCCCTGGCCGACAAGTGCTATTCAAGGGACAACAAGCTCTTCTGCAGAAACGACTTCTTCAGGTGAGCCCTCCAGTTCCTCCCGCACGTGCTAGAGTGCGCCTGGCCGGCGGCGTGTGACCGCTGCGCCGACTGCCGCGCGCTCCTGGCCGACAAGTGCTACTCCAGGAACAACGAGCTCTTCTGCAGAAAGGACTTCTTCAGGTGAGTCCTCCGTTTCCTCTTGCGCGTGCTGCAGTGGGCCTGGCGCGCGGCGTGCGTCCCCTGCGCTGACTGCCACGCACCCCTGATTGACTAAGTTCTAAGTTCCTACTAAGTACTAAATTATCATGTTAAACATTTGTTACTGTGCTTAATATACAATAAAATTTATCTTTAAATAAATACGGTATTATTGTTTTGCAATTTCAATCAAATCTAAAGCCTTTAATATAATGACGTAAGTTTAAAACTAAATAAATAATGATAATCCTCCAGGTGGCTGACGTTCGGTACATAAATGGGTGGTATATACAGAGTGGCTATAATTACAGTTACATACTGTTATATATAATGTTTATATTTAAATCCAGGATTCTTTATATTTCTCAGACATATAATCTAGCTATTTAAACACAGTGATTTTTTTTGAAAATGTAATTTGTATTAAAAGGCTGACATTCGGGGCGCCTACTCTATTTGTTCAAAAGATCGAAAACTGGTTTTTGTTGGGCATTCAGAAGTCACTATTCCTCAATAAACAACACAAACATACATCAGTTGCGAATAGTTAATCACAATTTTGCTAAGATGTCAGTATATCGTACGTTTTTTAGCTTAAAACGGTGTTTTTTCCTATGAAAAGTCTGTTACGGTCATCATAATAGTAATAAGGCATTAAAAATTCGTAAAATATGATACTATCTAACACCTTAATCTGCTTGAAGCGTGAATGGGAATATGTAATTATAATCCAATAAGTATACAAAAACAAATCCTTGGTAACTGAGACAAAAAACTGTGATCCAAGAATTTAAATTAACGGAAATGATGTACATATTTCTAGAATAATTTAAATTTTATCGGGATTACCATCAAGCCTTTCCCTGTTTCCATCTCCTCACCAGACAGATACAGTCCTTTATTGTACACCAAAAGGTACAATAAAGGACACAATATACAACTAGTACATAAAATAAGAAAATAAAAGAGTTGTAGTACAAATGTAAGACATCATTATAAACCGTCAATATATGAGTAGGTATGTAGGGAAGGGTTAAATGTAACGTAAGTCCGATAGGCTACTAATGAGTAGGCTAGTTAGAAACTACTATTCGACTACTACTAGTAAAATTCGATGTTAGCATGGACGCTTTCGTTGTAACAAACCTGATTGATTCTTAAGGACAAAGAGGTCAATTTACAATAAAGACTCATAATATACATGGTATATATATTTTTATCAAGAAAGGTTTATTACAAAATACTCATTCCCCAAGTGAACTGCGTACAAGATTAACAAAGACTAAAACTAAACTTCATCATCAAGCATCACATAATTTTCAATACCTTTGCTATACTAAAATTTAACTGGCTAGGTCATGTTTTCACTCACACGATGCAAAATATTTATTTTAAATTAAACGAAAGACGAGGTCTAAATTAAAAAACTAAATTAAATTTTATTAAAACTAAATTACGAATTAAACAGTTAACTCTAATTGCTCTATGACCTTTCCCACGAAAATTGAATTAAAATAATATATGGCATATTTTATATTTCACGTAAATGAATAGGTGAGATTTGTCTCACGTACAAAACATCTCAACTACGACTTGGACACTATACAACTGACTCCACCACGGGCCACCACTCTAATTAGGTGGACTAAAGAAGAATGCGCTGGATTCTAAGGATCCCCTTAGAATCCAGCGCAGTCTTCTTCTGGGCCGGTAGGGCGTCACTTCAGAGAGAGCAATTAAGGCTGATGGATAGCTGGTGGAACACGTGTACGAAGGTGGTTACGACGCGAGCTTTTGGCTATGGATGCTTCACTTAATCACAGAACTACGGAGATATATTATTTTATCGTTCAGAACATAAACAAATATGGGAAGGCAAAAATACGAAATCAACATTATAAAATGGATACATACGTACTACAGAAAAAAATGGAGTACAGGTAATTAAGCGATGCTACATAAGTAAAAAACTGACAACAACCTTAGATTGGTAAATCATACGGCGCCAAAAGTTGACAAAAAAGGTAATTTCGTAGTAGGTAGGTCGGCAGCGGAAAGCGGTTCACTTACGACTTCCGCCGGCTTGATGGGTTAATTTTGTGGGTTTTTGGCATTATGTGGTATAATAAAACCCACTCATCTTTATCAGGTGGTACAAGTATGAAATATCTATACTGCACACAACTAAATAACTCAAAACACACATCGTGTCGTATCATATTATTTAAAACTTCAGTGGATTTATGATGATTGAGTAAAAATATACATAATATATTTGCTCATTTGCCTTGTCAGCACGATTTTGTTAAATAATAAGACCTCAAGGTTTGGCGTTGACTGAGCTATGGAATAAATATGTTAAAATATGTTTTTCATGCAATATTTTAGAATAGGAATAGTCTAATAATTATTCTTTAAGTAGGTAGTATTCCTACTTCCGCCATGATGTAGGTAATTATGGAGCGGAAAACTTACAACCTCTACCATACAAATATTTAGGGAAAAGAAAAGTTCTACATAATATGTAAATGTTCATTTATGTTCTGTCGATCCCTCTTATTTTCTACTGTGAATTAATCAGATTATCTACTGGGAATTAATTAATGTTAATAATAAGCAAGATCAGTCTTTTGTGGTAAAAATAAGTCAACAGTTTCTTATGCAGTACAAGCTCCTAGGCTCAGCTTGGCTTTGACTAACGGTGTTTATAATTATAGCGTGAGAGGCACAGGATATCCTCTGTGTAAGATTACATAGGTACTTCCTTGCGTATCTTCGGTTTTTGCTCACATTAACTCCTTTAGTGTGTGTTAAATTGTTCTGTAGTGTGTTGTATATTATTCTATTTTTCAAATATTTATTAATAGCTTACCCGCTTTTTTTCCCGCGTTAAATCGTTTCTTTTCTGCGCAGAACTTTAGAAAATACTTCCTCATTACCATTAAGGGATGGTTTATTGTATAAAAAGTAAAGCCTTTTCGACGGCAAGCTACACCAAAGATTACCATTAATCAAAATCGTAATTTCGCCGATAAGAATCGGATCAAGATCAATTGGTGAGAATCGTTTAAAATCTAACGATTATTAGTGTTGTCCATTTGACTTGAACCGTACAATTTTCCGGGATTTTATCTCTAGAAGCCTATGTCACTGTCCAGGCCATAGGTATACTACATCTATGCAAAAATCAAATTGATCCATCATTCCGTTGAGAAAGAGAAGAAAGGCAAACCAACAAATACACTTTCTTATTTACATAATAAGCAATTAAAGTATTCTGTGATACAAGTAAGGGGTTAATAGTTTTAGTTACCCCGTGGAATTAGTAACAGTAAATACTAAGTGTATTTTATTTCTGTTTTTATTTGTCATTGTTATCTGATTTGTTTTTAAAAAAATGGTTATATGTTTGAGTCATTTTTGTTATTTCTTTGTTTGTTGTGCACCCTACCATATGAATGTTTATCTCTACTCTACTCGTCTCTACTCTAAGTTTTTCAATCAGTGCATTAAGCGAGCAAGAAGATATTTCTTCGAGAGAAACCGAGCTGGCAAGCAATATATTTATGTGCAAGGATGGAACCTAGATCCCGCGCATGTGTGTCAGCCAGGGTCACTGACCAACATTAATAAAAACCAAGAGCGAATAAACAAATTATTACTGAGAATCAAACCAAAATGTATCTATTATATTAATTTTAATTGCACAAACGATTAGCACCTGCAAACAAATGTGTTAAATGTTTTTCTTAATTACCATCATCATACGTTTATAAATTATTAATATCTATTATGAGATTTAAGATAAAGAGATTAAACAAACAATGACGAAAAATGGGTTTATTAAACTTGAGAACGGTCTTGAAATCAAAATAAGGTTAACTACCATTTTAATCAAAACAATTTCGACTTTGAAAATAAAGACATTTTCTTCGAGAATTTAACAAAAGGTAGTTTTCTTTTGAAAGATAACCATAAAAAAACTTTCATTTTCGCACATTCCATGAATTTCTGTCAAGCTAACTCAAATATGATACTTGAATTTATCATGTCTTGGAAATCTATGACTGATTTCAAAATAAGATATCCTGAGATTTCCAAAGGATGCACCTAACTAAGGACTTGTTGTGAAGCAATGGTGGTTTATATGCACAATATCCTATTATTAGTTTTTATACACAATATCCTATTCTTATAAATACTACAAGTACCTACCGCTGTCTACAATCTCATAAGTAATGGAACATCAGTTTGATTTGTTATAAATATGTATTTTATGGATATAAGAAACTGGTAGCAATGGAGTTGTACCTACTGACCGGTACATCCGCTACCACAAATGACAACTGTGACAAACTTTGAACAACACTCATATAGGGCCTGGGGTGGTTATTCCAAACAGTAGCCGTTAATAAGTCTCGTTCCAAGTTGATATCAGATTCGTTGTCTCATGAAAAGTATTACAGGCGACCACACCATTCCTAGCAGACAATAAGTACCTAGGCAGCGGTAGTAGGTACTGTTTGGTACTATCCCAAACGAACTCCAAATGGAACCTGTGTCTGTTCCTTATCTATATATATATAAAAGGAGAAGCTGACTGACTGATTGACTGACTGACTGACTGACTGACTGACTGACTGACTGACATATCAACGCAGGGCCTAAACTATAAGGGCTAGAAACTTGAAATTATGCACAGGGGTCCTTTAATAACGTAGGGAAGCACTAAGAATTTTTGAAAATTCACCTCCTAAGGGGGTAAAAAGGGGGTGCAAAGTTAGTATGAAACTTTGTGAATGTAAAGTTAGTGAATGTCTAATTTCACGCGAGCGAAGCTGCAGGCGTCCACTAGTAATCTATAAAGGTTCTTTACTATATTATCTACCACCAACGCAGTTTTTAGGGTTGGAATGAATGGGTAATGAAATTCATTTCAATAGTCTGGCATGCCTTCGTTACCTCATGCAAACTGCATACGCGACGCGTTCACAATCACCTCGAATCCCATGAGACGACTTTCGTGAAGTCCATACATTATTCCATATGAACCAACGCTATTAAAATACTTCATTTATCAAACTCGACCCAGCAGTTTTATCGCTGGGAAGCCGTTACCCGTTGTCTGCTGTTATTAGCATGTACTCGCGAAGGCATAAAGGTATTCATTTTATAGTCTACGGAACCTCAATACTATTCCTTTACCTTGAACAAATTTGCTTTGTAACTTGATGATCTCATACGGTGACATTCTGGCTTCCAAAACTTAAGTGACGTCATTTCCGGCGATTTCTAACACCCCTGTTTCCATTATGTTCAGTTTTAAAATTGTTTTCAAGCTCATTTTATGTTTTTTTTTATGTATAATTATATTAGACAAGCATGCAGCACTGCACACAACTGACACCTGCGACAAACTTTGAACAATACTCAAGTAGGGACTGGGATGGTTAGTCCAGTTAGCAGAGGATCTGAGGATGTAAATAAGAATAATAGTTGGTCGGTTCGTTAGTAGTATGAGGTCTTTGGCAGTTAGTGGGTAACAATTACTCGTAATTAATTATTTAAAAATTACTGGGCCTGTAAATAAGTGAGGACTAGTTTTATTAGCATGGCATGTACCTATGTACCTACGTATGTAACGGAATCTATGAACGTGATTTCACCCCCTTCAATGCGTCCGATTAATTTGAAACTTTGACTTATCAAGGACCGATGTCAATGCATAATTTAAAAGAAAAACGGCAATATTGTGTTTTTTTTAAATCGTACGTTTTCTTCCATGTTCGTTATCAATAATTAGGAACTTATCTTCTATCCTTCTAATGTGAATGTTTGTGAAGATGTTTGGATTTTTTTGTCTGAAGTCGTTGAATTGAGTGATGTATGAAACTTGGCATGATATAGAATGAACACCTTGGATTAGAATAGGATATTTTTTATTCCGGTCATGGGTCCATGGGATGAGGTCCGACGGGTAGGTTAAGTTTGTCCAGTAATGCCCTTGTGAAGGACACCACAGCACTATAATATTTACTCAAATATAATAATATAGAATTTACTACAACTATATAAGGACTTACCTAGCTAGCTAGCCCAATACCTAGCCTGCAAAATATAACTAGCTATATGCAATAATTACATAAACGGCCCCCTACGTAACTTGCAATGCGCGATGCGAATTTTTTTTGCTTCTTTGATAGTTCTGCAAAAAGAAATGGTTATAAAATAATAAGTACGGAAGGAAGTAAGTTGTAAGGTTAACTCTCGTGGCTTGCGATTTTAGTGACAACGCACCTTACGTAGGTACATAGTAAGTACATAAAAAAAGTTAATGCGGATACGTACTTTGTGGTACATACCTATTAATTCCATGAAAATAACATGACATTTTTAGACACATTTTGCTGATTGCTTACTTTAGCTAACAATCCCACAGAGCAGCTCAATTAAATAAAACAAAACACGGCACCGGATTGTTCCGATCCAAAAATTTACAAATCTATAATCCTCTTCGAATGTACGTAATTTTTCGAAATAGACGGCAAAGTTCAAAATGAGCCATGGCCCGTTGCCAGTATCGTCGATATTATGTTTTATTCATACGGCCTCCGTCGTTTATGCAAATGGAACGTGTAATAATTCAATGCGGTGATAAAATAAAATAAAAAACAAAAACTGCCGCAGTGTATTTTTACCAATGTGGGTAAGCCACAGCAACATTACATCCTATACTTGTTTATAGGCCGATCCCTCCCGGTGGTCAATTGCGCAACTTGATCGGAGTCTTATGACAGCTTGAGTTACGACTGAGCTTGCAAACTAACAGTTTTCCTAGCAGGGTAGTAATAGATCTTTGCGTTTTCCTAGTTTTCCAGTGGGTTGACACTTTTTCCAGGGAAAGGAGCTGTTAAACCGCACCTGATGTTCTTGCACAATTTTTTTTTTATCATGTTCTTCGGTCTTAATATTAACTGACGTAATTAGCATCCCCAATTCTATAGAGAGTGTCTTATAAGCGTACTGATTACAAAGCTTAGAAAGAGTATTTTGCTTTTGCCTTTACTTTACCTTCTAATAAATTAGTGATACTCACCTACTATAAAACCATAGACTGATTAATGACATTAAAATAAAACAAATGTGTGTAATATCAGTTAGTTTTTTTGGTTTGCTGTTTTGATTAATTGGAATCGTCAAAAACTTGAATGCTAATAGCTAATAAACATATCAGTCTTCCTAATTGATTAGTTGAATTTAGTTAAATATGTTTTGAAAAAATAAGATGCTTCGGTCATAATATTAGGTAGGTATCTACAGTTTTATTATTAATTTGCTGTTTTTGCATTACTCCTTCTTATTCAATTTATAGAAACATTTAGCAACACAACATATAGCAAATTCAAATATCAAAATTCCTAAACAAAGCATCAAAATGCCATACGTACCTACGGAAAATAAAAGTTTCTATTTGAGGTTCAAAATTTGCAAAATGTACCTTAAAAACCTATAATGAAATATAAGTTATTTTCAGGTTCTATGTAGGTATCTACAAATCAGGTTTTAGTATTTTAGTTGACAATAAGTTTAAGTTTTTTACTCAGATACGTCAGAATCCTTAACGCATGGACGTTGTAAACAAACAAAATGTGCTTCAGTTTGCTTCGTATTAAAGAAAAACAATAAGTTTAAACCATTTAAACGTGTGTGGCTTCAGTAGCATGCACCTGCAACTCTAATACTAAAATGGTCATTATAATATTGCTTTAAACATTTTTTATTACGTTTGCTATAAAAATTATCATGAACAACAAGGCTATCTTTAAGGTTTTTATCTGGGTTCCGTTATATGAATTGAAATAACAAAACCATAGGCTACTTTACCTTAAAGTCGTGAGTTATCACGACTTTAAGGTAAAGTCCATACGTTAAGGTAAAGTACTAGTTGTAGTAAATAAGCCCAGCTTAATACATTTTGGGATGTTTTTGAAAAGTTCTGCATGTATGTAATATAAAATCTAATAATATCAAATACCCTATACCTACTTCAGTGTGTGAAGTTACATACCTACCTTTTCATAAATAAATAAATAAATAAATACTTTTTTTACTACTAATTTTACTAATTTTACTTTTATTTTTTGTGCAAGTTGAAGACGTACTGAGTTTTACTACATTGAAGTTCCCATCAGTAGCTTGAAGTTTCGTTCTGGGCCTGGTTTGTGTAATGGATTCATTACCTTTTATAAAGGAGCTAAAAATAAATGGTAAAAAGTGGATTCCTATACCTAGTTTAGTAATGCCTACCTCTTCGAGGAATACGCTAATTTACCGTTATAGGTATCTACGTATGATTTTCTCTATTAAAGTAGGTACGAACCTTAAAATATGAACTGCGTTATGCAAAATAATAATATATTTTAATACTCTATCGTGTGCGTGCACGTCAAATTAAATAAAAGCTTGTAAATATTACAGATTCTTATCGCAAAATTTCACAAACATAAAAATGCATCAGCAATTTTAATCTTTGTTATTTGTCATGACGTCTGACTAACCTTTGTAAGTCAACTTTTTTTGAGAATGGATAGTGAGAGTAATTATGTAATAAGAAAAATAGGACTAGAATTTGTACCTAAACTTAAAAATTCGGTGTTGCAATAGAGAAAGATATTCTTACTCAATCTTGGTTGTGAAGCCCTTGATAGCTTGTAAAAGTTCAATGAGTTTTATATATTAATTAGTTTTATACCAAACTCTACCAAATCTGGTGTTGGATATATACAACGACTTTATATCTATTGTACTGATACAATAAATGTATAGTCGCAGTTTAAGTATCTACTGTTATGCCATGGTTATCCTTGATTGAATCAATGTTAATGTCATGATGGCATTGGCCCTATGCATTGGCTGAACATTCGCGTGAACGATGTCAATCGTTGAATCAATGTCATGTGCAACATAAAGTTTTTATTGATTAATAACCTTTAATTATGTTTCTCAATAAATATCTGTTTAACAAGACGTGTACCTACTATTCTTAGAAGCGTGATTGCAAACTACTATTTTAAGTCCTTAGATCCTTTAAAAGTATTGTCTGTAACCTGCACAGACAATTTTTACACATATAAAACGCACGATATCAATGTTAAGGTTAACCCTATAGGTCTTTGATTTAATCCACTAATCTAGAAACCAGATATATAACTACTATAGGTATTATGTAGCATTTTCGTATGAACACGCACATTAATGACTGTCATCACGATTCAATTATATCAGAACTCTACCATAGAGTGGATTAATGCCTTTGATATTGACCCAAAAAACAAGGATTAGGAACACCGCGCACGATCAAACCAAACCGTTCACTACTACCAGTATTGCCACATTATTCTCAATTTAATATCCACCAAAAACAGTTATTATTATTACAATCATAACGTTGTAGTTCACCTCTGTTTCCGGGTAATCACAAATCCGACATTTTCGATCATTCGAAATTCGAACGTTTGCATAAATTTAACGTGATGGCTTCTCACATCATTGTGACCGGTATTAAAGATACAACCGTTTGATATTTCAAATCTTCAAATCATCGAAGTATCGACACAATTTGGAGATGTCTAAATTATGTTTATGAACGTATAAATTTTATTTCCAATGACATAAAGATGAGCTGTCAAGATTCATTTCGTTATTCATCTTCCGGCAAAGACTAGGCCGGGAAACTGAGCTACCGTAAAAGATAATAACATACCGTAAAAGATAATCTGAGTTTGATTTCATTTTCAGTTGGTATAGTGGTAAAACCATAAGAATCTCTCTTCTCTTCTCTTCTCCTCGAGGTATATTTCCGTGCCCTACAGGGTTCATATTAAAATATTGTAAAAACAGATTTTAATTATGATTGCAATAAATAAATGAAATGAAATGAAATGAATGTTTATTTTGTACTAGTAGCTAGTTGTACTATTAGTAGCCGTATTTAATATAAACTCGGACCTATCCCGGTACCTAGTGACTGGAAAACATTTTCTATACACCATTCTCTGTGTTATTACTTCCTACTACTTTTTGTGAAGAAAAAAAAACTAATAAATATTAGTTGGTGAATAAGGGTGATCAAGGGTTGATTTATATAAGTACCAAAGGGAAAACCAAATTATAATTTAATTAACGTTTTTTTCTTGTTTAAATAATTTGATCATAATCAAGTATCATTTTCACGTGTGATTAACGACTGGTAACGTTTGCTGTATATTCGAACTATGCGAAAAAAAAATGCCTACAAATAAAAATAAAAAATAATAATTCACGCAGAAAAAATCAGTATGAATCGGTAAATAATGATCATTTGCCGTGGTGCGAAATGAAACGTCTCACGAGAATCGCTGCTTGCTCGCTGCGACCCATAGACGTCCTACTGCTGGGCACGGGTCTCCCCCACAGACACTGCTGCGGGAGGTCTAGAGCATACTCCACCACGCTGCTCCAATGCGGATTGGTGGAGGTGTTAGTGGCCAACCCATTGTCGAATGTTCTCAAGCCACCCAAAGGTCTTTGACGAGGCTTAACAACTGTTTCCTGCGTTGAAAACAACCGGGACCGACGGCTTTACGTGCCCTCCGAAGCACGGTAACTTCCATGAAATTTTTGCCACTAGCGGTCACCCATCCACAAACCGACCGCGCCCGTCGTTGCTTAACTCAATCGATCACATTGAATCGAGCCATTGGGCTATGGGGAATATGCTCTGGATCTCCCCCTACTGTGGCTGTGGTGGACTAGTGTCTAATCGTAAGACGTCCTAGGGTTTTAGCCAATGAATGGGATAAGCCAGTATTCAAATAATGTGAGTTACGTGTTGGATTTTAGTATTGTTGCTAATTATTAATTCTAATGATCTACAAATTATGAATCTTAATATTAGAATAAAATTATGAAATTCCCATGCTGTTTAGTTAAAAAATTATCTGTAAAAAATACTTCAAACTCAAGTGAAATCCTGGAAAAAAATGTATATAAAATTTATTGTTTCTGAAAGTTGTCCCTCGAAATTCACCTGACTGAAAAGTCTGTTTTACGAAGTGTTTATCAAACATCTTCATATCTGGACTTATCCTAACTTCTTGTTATCCCCAGGCGTTACGGGACCAAGTGCAGCGGCTGCGGGCACGGCATCTCCCCTTCGGACCTGGTGCGCAAGGCGCGCGAGAAGGTGTTCCACCTCAACTGCTTCACCTGCTTGGTGTGCCGCAAGCAGCTATCCACAGGCGAGGAGCTATACGTGCTGGACGATAATAAGTTCATATGCAAGGAGGACTACCTGGCTGGGAAGGCGCCGACGCATTGTAAGTATAAAAAATCATTATAGATAAAAAAAAATCAGAAAAAAAAGCAAATGATTTTATTCTATTATGTCTTTTTAACTCGAACCTTTTTAAGTGCTACCGAGAAGAACACGGCCAGAAATTCGGTCACATTAGGCAAAACAAATTTAACACATTTAGATTTTTAGGAACACGTTAACAAAATGTACCTACTGTTACTATACAATATCAAATATACAAAAAAAAAATAGTTTTTTTCAAGTAACGATTAGGTTTAGATATTTTATAAGAAATTGTCGTAACATAATTAAGTACTTAGGTAAGGTAAGGTATAAAAGGTATCATATTTTAATGACCTAAATCTATTTTTTTTCTATTCTATTCTTAAATATATGTATAGCGTAATATCTACTAGTAATGCCCGTCATTTGTGTGACGGGTAAACGAGAAACCAGAAAATATGTGATTTATGAAGTATGAGATGGGATCAAAAATACAAATAATAACTGTACTGCAATAAACTCTGATGTAATTATCAAATTATGTAAATGACGTGAAAAAAATTCAATGTAATTTCCTGGCGTATAATATCGCAATAAACACTCACTTTTAAATTTATTACATTAGGTACACGTATTGTCAGAAAAAAATGGCGTTCCGAGAAATAATGTGGTGTGACGCCACTACGCCGCAGGTCAGTGTCGTAAAAATAGAATCTGTCAACAGCTAGATTGCTTTGAAATTGCACTGCTCTTGTCCGCAAACTAAGCATTATTTACGTAAGTCCAATCAAACATCGACACACTATCAAGTTCACAATCGAACACTGTCGATATATGAAAAAAATAAATGAGGTCTTTTATTGTCCTCATAAATGGAACCCTATCGATGCCGAATAATTACTTTTCTAAAACACGACCACGTAACGTCCCCTTCAATTTCAGAACGTGACATGTGAAAATTGCATTCTCAGTTTAAAATGCGTTTTTTATTGTTTAAGAACGTATCGCGGCAACAATAAAACTCGGAGCACCCATTTTGATCTCGGATTTTTCGATCAATACGAACCGTAACCGAAGCCAGGAGAAAAAAGAAACAAAATGTGGAAGGCGCTCGACAAAAAGCCAACCGCATTACACATTAGCCACGTCTCCACGCGGTAGTGCCATGGACATCATTTTTAATTTTTTTACAGCTTCGTCGAAGGTAACACTGACGTGAGCTAGAAAAAATTGACGGATTGTAGACAAGACAAAATCGTGAGATAGAGGAAATTTAAATATACACTGCATGATATTGTACTAATATTATGATCGCAAGATTGAAATCTCTACCGTACATTAGAAAAGAAAAAAAAGGATGTGTTCTTTTTAAATTCTATATTTTTAACATTGCTTTATAATAATGCTAATCCTGGATGTCCATACCAGCTTGGATGTCCGGGCATGAAACAAAAATTATATTGAACTTAACGCGCAGGGGTTGAGCCATTATTCTAATAAGCCCACAGTTATTCAAGTTGAGCCCTGCTACTACTAAATGTATATCCACCCTATTAGGTAATACACCCTAGCCCTTAACTCTTTATTAATCTCGTTCTGGCTTGGTCACTGTTGTCATGGGCGGCGGCAGCGGGTAGATGATCCATAAAAAAATCAAATGACTTTTCAGAGTAATAAATCTATGGACTTTCCACAGCCTTTATTCACAAAGCAAAAGATTTGGCGTGTTTCAATATTTCTTTTTATTAAAACCAGCACAGGTTGATAGAAAGTACTTACAGCTGTTGTTTGGGGAAAATGTTTTGTTGAGTCTGCCCAAGACTCAATGATAAGAAGATAGTTTTACATCAGCATCACATCGAGTCGTCTGCCACTACCTTGTAGGGTCTTGTAATTAAGGTACCAATTACTTCATATAAGTATCATAGAGTATAAAATAACTGTTCTACACAACTTTTATTCGGGGATTAAAAATTGAAATATGCACCAACGTGGCCACGATCGAAACTAAATCCTTATCAATTTGTAGAGCGGTCGCTTCGTTGTTTACCCGAGCGCCCGCAACATGTGTGCGCCCGCGGCGTCGCGCGTGTTTGTTCCCAGTAATTGTGTTTAGTCATTGTTAGACTGGAATAATATTGCAAATAAACGGCTTGTAGGGCGACGAGTGTAATGAACAGGGAAATTTTATATCGCCAGTGCTTCAGCGTTGTTCAAATAACCCAAATTAATGTTTGGCTTGCCTTAAAAACACTTTTCTATTGGCATTTCAGTAATGATTTAGTCTTTAGTTTAATTCATAGCTAAATGATTTATTTTTCATGGCGTGAGTCGCAAGTATTGAAAATTGACTTTATAGACGATGAAATGTTCATAGACTAAACTGTAAAATAAATTTTAGATAAACACCGTAATGCCTGCTATACACTACTCGCGAAGTTCCTCGGCGAAGTACTCTAGAAACTTTGGCTAAAGTCGAAGTGCGACACTAC
>DWTT01000320.1:0-17025 GCA_018250895.1 Carterocephalus mandan | reverse complement strand
TAGGATTCGAAACATTGCGAATGAAAGGACTGAAGAAGAACAAGAAATTGCACGTGAAGAGCGCCGCGTTAGTATGGCTCGACTTCGTGCTTCTCAATCACAAGAGCAAAGCGAGGCAGCCCGTGAAACGGCTCGGTTGGAAATGCGAAATCGTCGAGCAAACATCAGAGATCATGAATAAGATAATTTTCGAAAAAGAATAAATTTATCTAGTAATGCTGCCTTAGTGGGAAAGTGAAATTGCCACTATTGACTCCGCCACCTGAGCCATTACATTCATTCCTTCGTGGCGAAACACCCGAATCACGACATTTTCTAGCAAACATTCAAAAATACAATAGTTGTTTAAAAATGACCTCATTTGGGGCAGACATTATCGAAGAACGAGGATTTAATCAGACATTCAGTTTTTTTTTTAATTCAATTTTTGTACTTACACACAATACAGTAAAAGAATAACATTCTATACTAATTACAATGTATTATGTAGGCTAATTTAAAAAAAAAAGTGTTTATAAATCAGTAATACATACTTACTTTGCTTTTGATTTCGTAGATACAAGGACAGATTCACCATCGAATCGGATCATTGCAATCTATGGAAGATGCACAGCATAAATATTTACAAATATACTTCATGGGCAACATGGAGAAACAACTTGATCGACGTCAAGAGATCAATGCAGCAATGAAAAGAGCAATTCTTCAACATCTGCAGCAACTAATTAATGAAGATCATGCGTTGGTCAGGCTGTTCAAGAGTGCTTTGGAGCGCATGCCAAATGAGGACTAGTCGTGATCAGAGTGGACAAACGACCATCAGGAAAACGCGAACGCAACCCATAAATGGTCAATAAAGAATCATTAAAAAAATTGATTTTTTTAAATTTACATTTACTATCCTAATAAAAATAAAATCCTGCTCATTTATTTCCTCTAAGGCGGAACAAAGTTGGCCAGGTGAGCTAGTTAAAAATATACAAATTTATTTTTACTTTCCCTTATTTTTTACACACAAGACATCAAATTCCAGGGACTAAGGACATAATAATTTGTTTAAATACATACAGAGAAACTTAATATCTACTTCCAAAGCTGTAGTCAGTATTTTTTTGCAAAGGCCGTTGCAGAGGATGTGCTAGTAGTTTTGCTATACAGTCATGGATCTTGGTAGCATTCCTGGACACTTCGTAAACGTATGAATAACCATCATCTAAATTTTGTAGAGCGTCATAAATTTCTTCACATTTATACAGTGCACAATCATCTTCATGGGCCAGTAAAATATCAATTGAGAAATACAAATGTTTTTTTAGGAAAATAAAATATTGATCTTCTTGAGGTATCAGAGGAATGCAATTTGATCTCCCATACAAAACTACCATCCTGTAAACGTATGGAGGTGGCAGGATACATTGTGTCGGTTTGAAGTCTGGGACCTCAATTTTTTCTTTCAAAATTTGAAAGATTTTGTTAAAGTCAAAATTCTCTGTGTTGCATTCCTCTGCACTCACGTAATCAACAGCGTTAATTATATCTCTTACATTGTTGGTGAAATTGTTTAACCAAAATGGATCAGAGTTCTTCATTATAAGTAAAGCAAACTCTGTTTTCTTGTTAATAGCATGTTTAGAGTGAAGAAAGAAATCTAGAATCCTCTTCAACATATTAATGGGAGTGAATGTGGAACCATCAACCAGACGATACATAGAATTATTATTATCATAGCAAACATCTAAACAAATAATAATTCTTTCAGGAACATTCGCATTGGGAACATTGGGCTTTGGAAGATTAGCCAAAACTTGCTCCCGTAAGTCACTCAAATCTCTACAGGGCGATTTACTGGATGCATTTCTGTAACAAAATCATTAGATGATACTGTCCATTCATCTATCTTACAAGACAATATAAACAAATCATACAGAAGTAGCAAGTGATATGACTGATTATAAACAAGACTAATAGGGACTATGATGGTTAGTCCATTTAGTAGAGAGCTATTAAGATCAATAGTTGCTCAGTTCATTAGTAGGCATAAGGACTGAGAAACTGATAATAAGTCCTGTTAGTTGATGTTAGTAAATTGTTAGGATGATTCTTGTTCCAAGTCAGTCACAGATGCATTGTCACCCTTGAGAACTAAGATTGTCACCTTTAAAGAAGTGTAACCAGCAACACCTTTTCAACTGGACCACAATTGCTTTTAAAACAATTATTACATAGAAGAAATAGAACTAGGTTCTGTGGCATCTGTGGTATGTAGTGATACTGCCTCAGGTGAACTCTATGGAACCAATAGGTTTCAAATAAAATCTATTTTATTCCATATAGGCTCTACCAATTAATAAGTATGATACCATCTGTATGCATTAATTTGTATTTTCTATGGGCATTAATTGCCTGACAATAAAATGAATTTTGACTATTGTTTGCATTGATATATATGTTACCACTAACTCAGTGATTGTTTGTATATGATTGTTACTTACTCAGCATTGTTGGAATCAGCTTCCATAGCATTAGAACTGGAGCCAGATGATATTAGCACTGGTGAATCCATCTGCTAATTATCAGCGTCTAAAAAATTTAGTAACGGCTTTGAGCCTTCAAAACTTTGATTAATACATGGGAGTTCATGAGACATAAACGTAACTGGTGAAATAAAAACTTTATATGTCAGTAATTACTATCACAAACACAACACACACACCTTTCATTTCAGTTATTTAAAATGTACTCTGTGAATGTGAACACACCTGTCCACAGAACAAATATACCTTTCAGTACCTATACATTTATGAAAGTAGTCTGTGGTCTACACAGTGTTTATATACTCTTTGGTCTACACCTTCGGGGAAATACGTGGTACTTTAATAAGTTGTGTACTTAATATTTCTTTTTTATTGCTCCATTAATTTTTAAAATACTTGTTGTGCTTGCATGCATCGATGAAGTACACAAACTAACTATCACAAACTAGCTAGAGATGCTAATTATTATGGTATAATCACAAACTAATATGTGATACTGTAGGTATAATAAAAAAAAGAAGTGAATTTATTTATATAAATAAAAAGAAATCGTGATTACGTAGTACTATACTTATAAATCTGTGATCGTGATTGTGAAGTTTCGTGATGTGCACAGATCACAAACTAACTAGCTACTACTAGCTAGAGATACTACTAGAGATGGGCGTTTTTGTTATTTTTCAACATCGTTGTGCAACGTTGTTTCGATACCGACACCCGTTGTCAACATCGTTGTTTCATTCATTCATTCAGAGATGATTAGGCTTCGTAAAACCAAAAGTCTAGACAGGCGTTGCGGATTCAACCGATTACGTCTATCTGAAAGTGTGTTCCCAGCTAGTTAAAACAAGCGTATAAAGTATTTTTCTCTCTCCTAACCAAAACTTGAGAGGTTTGATATTACAAGTTCAAATCTTAATCTGAAGTAGATATGGATTCGATATTTTTATACCTAGACTAGGAATACGATATATCGATGCGAATCGTATGGTCATGTATCGATACAAAATATCGATATATCGAAATGTTAGTATCGATACCGCAAAATATCGATACGTATCGCTATCATCTCTATTTGTAAGTCAATCAATCAATGTATAAAATCCCAAAAAAAAAAAAAACAATCAATTGCCAAAGTTGTCTAAATCGCTGAGGTACATTTAATTTTATTAATCTGTGATTTAATTTAAAATTTACGTACTAAATTGGTCAAATCTTATTGAATAAATAAATATTTTAAATTTGATTTATTATCATTTACGTTAAATTGTTAGTGGTGTGTGCTAATTAGTGTGGTAAATTATTATCTTTCATGATATTCCAAAAATTTCATGTAAATAGTTGTGATCGAACAAATTAATCATTAAACTTTTTATTCAACTGATGCACATTAACATTACAACACCCATAAAATCGTACGAAATACGTACGAAATGGAGAAAAGTAATGATATTGAAACACTTTTGAAAGAGAAAATAAAACAAGCTGAAAATTTAATAAACCAAATAGAATCTATAAACAAAATGGATGGAGCATTGAAGTTACAGAGGAAAATTAGACAAGAGCTTCTATTCTTACTACGAGTATGTAATTCTCTTTTCTTTCTCTATTAGACCTGTGATAATGGAGTATCAGCCTTTTTAAAAATTACTTGAGACTTCTAAAAAGTAAAATCACACATATAATTTTAATTACATTAAACGTTTTCAGTTACAAAACTCAAAGAATTTCAAAGAAGAGCAATTATCTTGTTCTAATCTAAGGCACCTGGGAGCTTTAGTTGACTGTGCCATGAGGCCAGGAGTGATCTCGGTGTGCAAGACATTTCACATGCAAAATGATAACAAGCTGCTTGTGGATGTAATAGGCGATTGTGGCAAAACATGGACTAAAGGTAACATATAGTATGTAGTTGTCATCTTTGTAATACATTTCCATGCAAAATGCATAGCATAGACGTGGTGTCCTGGAAATCGACGTCAAGCTGGAATAAAAAAAAAGAAAATTTAAAAAAGTTAAAATTTGTAGAAACAGGAGACAGATTTTAAAAAAAAATGAGAGGTGTCAAATATTTTTCTGTTAACTTGACTTGACCTATCACCCGATTCCGGCTCGACGTCGACTTCCGGAACACCCTAATTAAATTTCATTAAGTAAGACTGCAATCTTGCTTTAATTTGTATAACCTGATTTGCTACAGTATAGGTCATATTATTATAAATTATGTTTTGATTAGTTCATAAAAGATATGCTGTTAAATATAATTATTATTTCTTTTTCAGTAATTGCAAGGAACCCAAAGTCGCTTTCTGCATTAAGCCTGGGTAATTCATCTTACGGTGCTCGGTCTATATTAGACCAAGCAGAAGACTATACAGAATGTGCTAAGCTGTATCCCTGCATGTATCAACCACCAAAGGCTGGTAAATTTATCTGTTTTAATTATCTTGTGTGTGACATTTTATGCAAAAGATAAACATTATAAATACCAACATTTAGCTTCTTCAAGATTTGTCATCTGCCTGTTTTCCTTAGGTGGTATTTGAGTTTGCAAGTGGTATCGAAATTAATTTAGCCAACAAGCTCCAATCATTGGGTGTTGTAATAAAAGGTGAAGTGCTACCCGATTCTAAGATTGTAGATGACATTGATGATACCTGGGACTCTAGTGATGATGGGGACTCAAATAATGGGTGAGGTCAAATTTTTGAAATTTTATTAAACACTGTCATAAATAATGAACTTATGATGTTGTCATGTGTGATTGCCAACATAAAAAATTGAAACACTACTTTAATTACAGTGAACAAACCTGCCCGCAAGAGGTTTCCGAGTGTATGGAAGATCTCCCATCTATTGACACTCTTAATTTAGATGTTACAGCAATGATGGCTTATGTGAGCAACATGACCAATGGCAATTGTAATTACATTTTTAAACAAGATGTACTCACGCAACAGTCTGCTTGGGAAGCGAAAAGACCTGTGAAGCCTATTTTGGATAAATTATTTGAAGGTAATGTGCAAAAAATCTTTGAAAAAAAATTGTCCCAATCGATCATTGTGAAATTGCGTTTGGAAATTTGATAAATATGTCGAGAAAACAAAAGTTCATAAAGTTTTTTTTCAATAACTGAAACTATTTCATTGCGACCCATAGACATCCCACTATTTAAATAACATAAATTAACTACATATTAACATGAAATATTTAATTATTTTCTAGGAAAAAATTTGGTTTGTTGCAATACTGCTTGGAGTGATTTTGAAAAGATTGTTAATGTTCTTGGAGGTCCTAATGAGAAAGAACGAGCAGCTGAATTAAAGAACCGCATCAAAGTTTACGATGATGATTTTGCAGGTATAAAAATAAATTTTGAATTGTATTTAATTTTTGTTATTACATATTATAGTCTGTAAACTATAATATTCTGAAATATTATTTTTCCACTGTAGGAAAAGATGACCAGGCTAGACAGTCTCTGAAAGTTAGAGGACATGTCCGTTTACGGTCAAAAACTGTATTCAATTTTGGAAATAGAATAAAAGCTTTGACTGTGTCTGCCAATGAAGGTTTTGTGCGAGCAGCTATGCAACAGGTAGGAAGAAATCCCTCGTCAACATATTTTCCCATATCAGAGTACGTAATTTATATCTGGTATTTGTTGCAGGGAGTAACTTATGCAGCTTTTATACATGAATCACGAGCTCTTACCGAAGGAAAAGAGGCATCAGCAACAAAGATCATTTTATGATACTTATATATAGGTTGTGAACTTTTGTTTAGTATTCAATATTCGTCAAAAATTATGTACTTAATATTAATTATATTGTGTAATTCATAGTTATTAAAATTATTTATTCATTCTTATGTGTCCGATTCAATGTAGTAAAAGGCCTGAATGTCGATTCTGATTGTCTAGACTAGGCTGATACTCATGATTCTCATTTGGGTCAAGCAAATAAAGTCCCAAATTTAGAAAACTAGAACATACAATTATACAGTATTAATCGTGTTACATACTGCCAGTAATGCCGAAATGTTGGTATAGGAGGCTCTGAGAGTTTTTATTTTCGGATGGGGTGTTGCTGTATGGTCCTAAAGACCTTTACGGCGTCACCGAAAAGTAAGGGTTTTGTGCTGTGTTTGTAACTATATAAGGGGATCGACCAATCACTCAGGGATACCTCGTGTTGGCCGTTCGAAAGCTGTGTCTAGGTGTGTTTTGTATCTGAAATAGGGAGTAATCCTGTAGATTGTTAGCAATAGTGATTTCGGCACAGGGGTGTTCTAGCACATGTCTGGGATCAAACTGGTACTGCCGATTACGGGATATAAACAGATAACTGAACTGTTGGAGTGGAGTGGCATTTTGTATCCTTTGAAGAGATCTTATGCATACACCACGCTAGCGTACCATTTTACTTTTCATGCATAAGTGTATAAGCGACCCAACACGAAAGCGGCTCTGTTGCGCACCCATTTGATGTATTCAGATGATAATATTATCTCTCGAGTTGACGTTCGTCCTCAAGCGCGTATGAATTATTAATTACAAAATAAATCGGCTCAGAAAATATATCAGCCGATGTTGGTCATCCGCAGTGACGTTGACGTGAAGTTAGTCCCATTTGACTTGGAGAGTGCTCCCCAAGCCATGGTCGAAGTAAGTAAGTTAATATTTTTATTATGTATTTTTATATTTTATATATACTTTCATTTGCTGGGCTAATATCACCCATTTAGATTTTTCCCGAAAGTAGATGGGAGGCGAGGATTTTGGTTTTAGACCTTCGGGCTTCGTGACCCCGGTAAGGCTATATTGGCCGTTGGCCTTTCAACGAAATAACTGGCGGTGGCGCCTTTTTGGCAGGCTATAAGGACTTTGTGTCTTTGATTTGAGTCTCGAATACGTCCAAATCTGAATCAGAACGCTCAGCGGTTGAGTGTTCTATTTCCATTACCTACGGAGATAGTTTTCAGTTGCTCCTGTTTGGGAGATGCCAGACTGCCACATTCCTTCAGCATGCGTCTTGACTATATTTATCATCAGACGATGTCTTCACTGCCTCGGGCTTTGGCCCCTGGTGTGGTTGTCGGTACATGGAGGCTGGCTCCATGCCTGAAGTGGCCACCTCAGTCCATAAGTATGGGCCGGAGTTAGGGTGTGTGAGCCTGGGTGGCTTTGGTTGGTTGTTCTGAGGATGAAGGGAGAATTCATTTAGGTGTTATGGATGGGGGCACGCTAAAAGTTCAGGCGGGTCCGTCTTCACGCCGCCCAAGCGGTCAGATATACGCAAAACGGATCTATTACTTCCATTACATAAAATACCTACTTTTGACGTATATTATAATATAAACGTAGTGTCTACCATGTCTGCGGTATCTTAGGTAAAACCAAAGAGTATATTGATTGAACGTAGTGTAGTGGAGTATTTTGTATTATGTTCTGTGGTAGTGATCACAGATTTATAAGTATAGTGATAGTTTGGCAACGTCAAATCAAACAGCTGTGTTTTCAAATTTTCATTTTGAAGTATTTGAACGATTGTTCATTGTTTTGTAATAAATAGAATTATTTTGTATTTATTGAAAATGAATTTAATTAACACTACAAAAACTTGATTAAATCAGTAAAGAATGGCATTAAATGAAGTTGATGAAATTGACTTGATAATAGGTGAAAATATAACTTTTCTGAATAATTGCTTCGACAGTACTTTTGTGTTACAAAATTCTTTACCTTGTGTTAAAGAATATGTTGCTGAAGCACCATGTGAACATCGTTTTACAAAACCCAAGACCTTCAAAGAAGCCAACCGGTCTTTAAAATCTTGTGAGTTAGATTTAAGTTTACACCAGAGCCGAATTTCAACACAGCATAAAGAAACTAGCAGATTCTTAAAAAACTGGGGCCTCCCAGAGGAAATTACTCGCAAGTATGAAGAAAAGGGAATAACTAAAATGTTCGAATGGCAAGTCTCTTGTTTGGGCAACTCAAAAGTTCTCACAGAAAACAGCAACTTAATCTATTCGGCCCCCACTTCTGCCGGTAAAACTCTCGTGGCAGAAATACTTACAATTAAAACTATTTTGGAACGAAAGAAAAAAGTGATTATAATACTACCCTTTATATCGATAGTACGTGAGAAAATGTTTTATTTGCAAGAAATATTGTCGAGTTCTGGAATACGTGTTGAGGGGTTTATGGGTTCACAGTCTCCTCCAGGGGGTCTACAAGCAACTCATGTAGCTATTTGCACCATAGAGAAGGCAAATAGCTTGTTGAATAGATTAATAGATGATAACAACATTTCTGAACTTGGTGCTATTATTGTGGACGAGTTGCACCTCCTGGGAGACCCACATCGGGGCTACATATTAGAACTTCTTCTTACCAAAGTTAAGTACATCTCAACAAGATTGGATTTGCAAATTCAGATTGTGGGTATGTCTGCTACTCTGCCCAACTTGGAAGAATTAGCTAAATGGTTGGATGCTGAACTATTTGTTACTGATTTTAGACCTATTCCACTTGAAGAATTTTGTCTCATTGGAAATAAGTTTTACAAAAAACATGGAAAATATGAATGTAATATCAATTCAATAGAGTCCAGCTGTGATAATGACAATATTCTGAATATTTGTTTGGAGACAATCAGGGATGGGTGTTCTATATTAATATTTTGCATGACCAAGAACAGGTGTGAAAATTTAGCACAAAATATTGCTACATCATTTTTTAAATTAGGATGCAAGTCTGATCAAAGTGGGTTGATCTTAAGGAAAGAACTCAACTCTGAGAAAATATTAGAGACACTAGAACAGCTTAAGAATTGTCCAGTAGGTTTAGACCAAGTTTTGAAACAAGTTATTTCATTTGGTGTTGCCTATCACCATGCAGGATTGACTTTTGATGAACGGGACATAATAGAAGGATCATTTAAAAGTGGAGCACTAAGGGTTTTGGTGGCAACATCTACATTAAGCTCTGGTGTAAATTTACCTGCCAGAAGAGTAATAATAAGGTCCCCAATTTTTCAAAGGCAACCTATAAATATTCTCACGTACAAACAAATGGTAGGAAGAGCTGGAAGAATGGGCAAGGATATAAAAGGTGAAAGTATATTGATCTGTACTGAAGCAGAGAGAAAAGTTGGATTTGAGTTAATGTCAGGTACCTTAGATTCTGTTAAGAGTTGTATTGACAGTGAAGATAAGTACATGAGATCAATGCTAGAAATTATTGCTAGTGAAGATGTAGTGACAAGAACTGAGCTGGAGTTATATTCAAAATGTACATTATTGTATACACAAAAATTAATATCTGATAATTCATTGCTAGAAGGGACCCTAAAGGAGTTGATAAATTATGAACTTATTAGGACTCAAGCTGATAGTAAAAATGAATCATATGTGGCTACTGCTCTTGGTAAAGCTTGCCTTTCGTCATCAATGGCGCCAAATGATGGACTTTCTCTATTTTGTGAGTTGCAAAAAGCAAGACAATGTCTGGTTCTGGAAACTGAATTGCATTTAATATACCTAGTAACACCTTACAGTGTTAGCAACCAGTGGAGTGATATAGACTGGTTGCATTTACTCACTCTCTGGGAGTCTCTAACTAAAGCCATGAAGAGGGTTGGAGAATTAGTTGGTGTTCAAGAGAGCTTCATTATCCGTAGCTTAAGGGGTACTAGAAATACTATGTGCCTTAAAAAGTTAAACATTCACAAAAGGTAATAAATAATAATTTCACCATAACTATACCTATACCTATATTTCTAACCAATTGCAAGTTGCATAGATAACATTTGTTTAATTTTAAGGTTTTATACTGCACTTGCCCTTCAAGATTTGGTTAATGAAATGCCACTTTCGGAAGTTGCAACAAAATTTCAGTGTGCTCGTGGGTTCCTGCAGGGCCTACAACAAGCAGCCGCGACATTTGCAGGTGAGTAGGTGAGCAGGTAATTTTAATAAAAATTCTATAGGTAATTTTTTTGTTATTTTGGTATTATATTTATAAAATATGGTAAAATTAATTGAAGTTACAAATATATTTTAGGCATGGTTACAGCCTTTTGCCGACAGCTGGGTTGGAAAAATGTAGAAATGCTGATATCACAGTTTCAAGATCGATTGCATTTCGGCATACATTCTGAACTAATAGAGCTAGTCAAATTACCTTCATTGAATAGTACCAGAGCGCGGGCACTTTTTGATGCGGGCCTGGAAAACGTTTCGGATATTGCTTTAGCAGACATCAATGTTATAGAAAACATTTTCCACAAAGCTGTACCATTTCAGAGTGAGAAAAAAAGAGACGATGATGATGATTTAGATATCAGAAAACGCAATAATATCAAAAATATATGGATCACAGGCTGTTGTGGTATGACACCAAGAGAAGCAGCTAATGTATTGATTTTGGAGGCTAGAAAATATTTAAAGCTGGAAATAGGAGTTGAAGAAATTAAGTGGAACTGTAACAACAACTCTAACACAACACTTCATGTGAAATCTCAAAATGATCAATTAAAAGAAGAAACTATATGCAAAGATGATGTTTTAAAAAACATTGAAGACAATATTAAAGAATGTAACGGTTCCATCGAAAATAGGAAAGAAAATGAAATCTATACTTTTTCTGTTAGTGTCAATGGATTAAAAGATAAAAATAAAATATCAAAAGGTCAGTGTGATATAAAAACTAAAGTAACATTGGACGAAATCTTGAATAAAGCAAGTTGTAGTACATACATTAACTTTAATAACGTTGATTCACTAAATAGAGATGAAACAATGAAAGGAGACTCAAAGATTTTGCAAAACAATGCAGCAATTGGCGATAAAAAAATCTCCGTTGACGAGATCGTCAGAGAAAATAATATAAATAGCTTATGTACATCAACCAAGGATGAAATACTTTGGGAATCATTGTCATTCACTGAAACTGCATTACAAAACATTTCTCAAACTCGTTCTTCAGGCACTCTCTTTAAACCTGATGTCAGTTTTTCACCAAAGATTAATTTAAATTCTATAGAATCGAAACCTGATACTCCAAAAAGTATACCAAAAAATATTTCAAAATCCTCATCAAGTAAAGACATTAGTCTCTTTTCTTCTGATACTGATAATTCATTTTTAGACGAAAGCTTATCAAATATAACTGATATAAAAATACCATGTGATAAAAACAAGTCTAGGGTTGTGAATTCATCTGATTCTATTATAAACTCAAATACTCTAATTCTAACCGCTTTCAAATCTTCTTTCTTTGAGAATGGAGGGGATGAGGATATAAAATTAATTTACGAAGAAGAAAATGACCTATTTGAAGATTCAGCCACCTCTTCTATAGACAATAATGAAGTTGTGAGTACGCAAGAGAGTGAAAAACTAACCGTGAAATATAATTTTATAAGTCCACTTAAACGCCCCGCGGACGCAAGTAATAAGACTTTGTGTCAGTCTTCTGTAAAGAAAAAACAGAAAGTAGACGAAATAAATTTTTCAACTAAGTGGATTAGTACCCTCACTTTATCGTGTAAGGAATCGAATCAAACAGTGCTAAAGTTCAATGACCATATAATAAACTGTTTCCTCTTGAAAGGAAGCGATATTTTGTATATTGTTGAAATAATTGAAAATAGTAATCTAGCATCTATAATTGTGGAAATGGAAACCAGAAGTCTAGTTCGTGATAATTTAATAGGAATGAACGTAATTAAAAATTTTAGAGCTGTTAAAAATATATCAAAAGAAACATATACTAAGGATTTAACAATGAAAGCAATAGCTCTATGCGTCAACGAAAAGTTATCTTTTTATTTGGACTTAACTTCGTCAGCGGAAACATTACTAAAGATTAAATCAATACTATCTAAGTGGCTGGATAAAAACTCACTCACTTTAAAAATGTTGTGTCTCAAATCCACATATTTGAATTTAAAATATTACTTTAAAAAAGAAATATCAGCGCGATGCAGCGACATAGCGTTGACGGAGTGGCTTTTAGACAGTGATACGAGGCTAAAAAAATTGTCTGATTTGGTGAGTTTCTTTGTTTTGTTTACACGATGGTAATTAAAAATATAGTTAAATATTATGTATCTTAAATTATAAATAGGTTATGGAATTTGTAGGTTTCCAAATACTTCAAAACGGACATGTTCAACATAGAACTAAAAATGAACTCTAACAGGAGGAGTTACAAAGATTTAGAACCGGCTGAAAACATGTGCTTGCGAGCATGGTTTACGTTGATGGTAGCTGAGCAACAGGAATTATGTTTATTGCAACAGTATAATTCAAAAACTGTGTCAAGTAAGTGAAAGGTATCTTAATTTTTTAGCACCTTCTACTTTTTTAAAAATTTTGGATTGATATTTTGTTTACCCATATTAATGATGTCCTAATGCTGAGATATATAAATACTATTCTTTAGTGATTGGTGGGTAGTCTATATGAGCTTGGATCTATTTTTGCTGTAAATCGTCGTAGCACACGTCCCTTATACTTCCGTCCATTAATGCTTATGAAACTGTCGGTCAGCCTCAACATACTGCTGAATGCCTGGAATTGCTAAACACATAAAACTCTTAAACGATTGAGACACTTGAGTCTTTTTCCTATTCTTTCACTGTCAATGTCGTCAAGTTGGCAATGGCAATGGCAAAAAAAGTGGTATAAATAACATTTTGTGAAGTCTCCAGAGAGCTCTTCACGATATCTATTCTATGCCATCTTCTAATGATCTCGTTTGACACATAAAAGAGACGGCCATGAAATGCCCTTGAGTTAAGTATTGGAGTAAGTTTTACTTTACCGCCGATTGTTACGAGTGAAAAACGTTTTACTCGTTTTACTTTTAAATTGTATGTGTTTTGAGTCATAGAATGTTCAAAACTATTCGTAAGAATTTAATTTTTATTGAAAGATCACATAAATAACATTCTCTCTTACTTAAGTTACTAATGTCGTCCTAGTTATATTGAGATAGGCATTCCCCGGTGCTCCGCTCCGACCTCCTCAAATTGTTTTACGTGTTAAAAAAATTACCTCTAAAATCATGGGATGTTTTAAAATTGATTTAGCCTTAATCAACGGCAAGTTTGGTAGGTAGGTACACCAAAGATTACCACTTATCAGAATGTAGCTTCCTGCAGTTCGGCCGATCATAATCCGAGAGAGTCATCAATCGATTTAGAATCGATCGTTGGCTATCTCGAATTATTATTGGCCGGACTGCGGGTGAAAATTTTCTATAACATCCCTGGATGGTAGAGTTAATTCTACACGTAAAACGATGTGTGTGTCTTTGTAACTTTCTCACGTACTTTCAAATGTTTTGAATTATGTAGGGGTGCGTCTTATTTTCGTAGTTCATCTATAATATATAATATGGATATGGAATATAAATATGGCTTGAAAGTCATACTCATACCCCCTTGCTCCTTTCTCACATTAGTAGAGTCCCAGCAAGACAGACTTTAATTCATACTTCCCATTCAGCATTTTGGGGGTGGTGGTAGGTATCTGTTAACGAATTGTTTTTCTTTCATTAGGCGAACTAGAGGACATAGAAACACACGTGTTGAAAATATTAGCAAGAAGTGAGAGCCACGGCATCACTGTGGACAAGCAACTTGTCTCACAACTCTTGATCGATGTGAAGAAATCTCAAGAAGTTCTACAAACGAAAGCATTTAAAATGTGTGGATATACTTTTAACTTCAATTCCCCAAAATGTGTCGCTAAGGTAACAAAAGCATATAATTAATACTTAGCACCTATATCTTTAGTTTTTTTATGGAAATAAGATAGTAAATTAGTATACAGCACCACCCATTCGCTGTCGCCCATGACAAATGTGACTCGCGAGGCTGTTCGCTCCGTACGCGGCTATCTGCTATAAAATTAATTATACGAATATCATGGCAGAATTGGTACTTTGCTTACTAAACAAATATTAAGTACTATCTGTTCAAATTTAATGTATTATAAATCGTTTAGGTTTTAGGGATGTACAAGGGACGTAAGGTGAGTACGAAGAAGAGCGTCCTGAGTGCACACAGCAGCCCGCTTGCTTCCATGGTGCTGTTCTGGCGCAAGCTCAACACCATCCTCACCAAGACCCTGTGTCCTATCACTGAGAAGGCGTGCCACTACAGCGCGGATGATAAGTGAGATTTCAAATTAAATAAACGCTTCATACTCACACCCCTACCGTAGGCTAGGCTTGAGTTGCGGATAGCGGACACATAAAACAACACAATTTAACATCCACCCGAATACGAATATTTATCTTAAAAAAATACTGCCCGGTCTGGATTCGAACCTCACTACCCACATCCTTACATTAAACTTGACTAAACTATCAGTACTTGGTCTTTATATTTATCCACCTTGGCCGTTTCAATTTTCTATGTAAATATTCCTTTCAAACCTTCAATACCCAATTCTCTATTCTTTGCACCACTGCTCCTCGAAACGTACCTATTCGATGAAGATATTGTTAGTACCTACGTAGTAACATAATAGAGGGCAGCGGTACTGACTTAAAGAGGTACTGACTTAATTAAAATAAATAAACACACACACACACCTCCGCGATAAGACGGCGGACACACAGAAAACATGAAAATTTTACTTCCATCCAAGATATTTATCTGCGAAATTAAATATCTGTCCCGGACCGGATTCGAACCGGGTATACGATCCGGCAGCCAGGATCACTCACCACCGCGCCGCTGACGGAGTCGTCAACCATCCGTTCTTCCATCACATCCGTTATCGTCCGACGTGTATTAAGCATGTACATATCTGTATTTTATAAAACGATATTGTTCGCAGGTTGTCCCCTTCATACACGATGTACACATGCACGGGCCGCATCAGCATGCACGAGCCCAACTTGCAGAACGTGCCGCGCACGTTCACCGTGCCTGTTAGGTATCTGTCGCAGGACGACTCCGATGACGTCATGGAGTTCAACTGCAGGAGTGTGTTCAAAGCGGGGCCCGGCGCAGTGTTCGTGTCGGCGGACTACTGCCAGCTGGAGATGCGCATTTTGACGCACTACAGCGGGGATGCGGTGCTCGGCAGGATCATGAGCTCCGACGTGGATGTGTTTAAAGCCATCGCGACGGCGTGGAGCGGCGTGCCCGAGGGGGAAGTGAGTGTTGTGTGTTAGTTTAAGAAGAAGAAGAAGAAGAAGAAGAAGAAGAAATAAATTTATTCGCTAGTACATAAGTTACAATTTTATACATACATTTTCAACAAAGTTAAAACTAATAACATAATTAGGTAGGTAACTTTTAACAGTGATGCAAAGAGCGCCACTGTTGCCTTAAAAAAACTGTGACTAACTGCTATCAGACACCGCAGGACATTCTTTCCTTTCATTTCACATTATTGAGCACCGCTCTTCTCAGGAATATGAGAAAGGTAGCCTTAGGGTCTTTATAACAAATTAATAAGCCTTTTATAGCTATAAAAGGTCTTGTCACCTGTCAAATTTTGAATTGAGTTTGAATTAAGTAGACAAAACAGCAGTATAGCTAAAACAGGTTTATTAATTTGTTATGAATAAGGGGGATAGTCTAGAAAGTGCGGTTCGTCATAGTTCACATGCCTTATAGCCTCACGATCCTTAACTAGGTCATTAGATAGGGTGACATATAATTTGTTAAAATGGACATATCTTAGAGAAAGCCTTGGTGCTTGCCATATTTTAACCGGGAGAGCGAGAACCATATTTCCAGCCAGCTATCACGTTTCTTTGTAGAATACCGCACAGCAGCACATATATTTTATAGTGCAGCCATTTAAGAACACATACAGAACCAAATGAAGATAACCTAAATTTCAGGTGGACGACGATCTTCGTCAGAAAGCGAAGCAACTCTGCTACGGAATAATATACGGGATGGGCAACCGCACGCTATCGCAACACTTGGACGTGACCGAGGTAGAGGCGGCTATGTTCATGGACACGTTCTACAAAACCTACCCCGCTATAAGGGTGTTCACTCAGAAAGTTCTAGAAGATTGCAAGAAAACGGGATACGTCGAAACGCTTAAGAAGCGTCGGAGATATCTGCCGGACATCAATAGTCCCTGTGCCGCTAAACGAAGTAAGTAGCTGATTTAACCGGAGTAGAACATACAAGTATCGCCTATATAGCGTCCATAGCCCAATGGCTCGCGTCGATTGTATATGATGAGAACATCCGGCACTGGGTTGGCCACTAAACCGTCCACCAACCCACATTGGAGCAGCGCGTGGTGGAGTATATGCCTTCTGTATAATTTATCAGATTATCTATGGAATGATTTTAGTATTGAGTTTTTTTTTTTTTAACTAGTTTAAACATAAATAGTGACAAAAATTTTTAACTTGCGCACATACCGTGTAACATTACATTTTTCCATGTATCTTTTTTTTTTACTTTAAATTGAATATTGCTCCATAAAGTGAGTC
>DWTT01000319.1:0-17047 GCA_018250895.1 Carterocephalus mandan | reverse complement strand
GAAAGATGGAAAGGAATCTCGAAACCACTCACCCAAGAAGTTTAGGTCCTTCCGTTCGGCGCCTCACCAGTCAATCCACGCCAAGCTGCAAGAGACCAAGGCACTGGAGCGGTCTCCTCACAAGACCTCGCCACAGAAGCAGCGGAAGAAGTTGCAAGGCCAGAGCTTTGACGAGGGAACCGCTCAGGAAGGTAAGCTAAGATAAGCTATAACCCTCTGTTGGGCACGGGTCTCCCACAGACAGTTGCGGGAGGTCTAGAGCATATTGAGCATACTCCATCACGCTGCTCCAACCCAGGGTCGATTGTTCTCAAACCACCCGAAAGTATTCGATACTTAGTGATTGTTTTTTTACCTTTGAATACTTAATGATGGCTTAATATGCCCTCCGAAGCACCGACGGCTTAAGATCCAAAGCAAGATAGCTCTTATTAAATTTTGCCACTAGCGGTCATCCATCCTCACACCGATCGTACCCGTCATTGCTTAACACTGTCGATCAAAGGAAGGTAAGGTTCATGACAAATGTTCATGTAACTTACCTCTTTTCTACGAGGTAGAAATCTTCTGAAGAAGATCTGAGAAGTATGTGAGATTTTGCTCACTAAAATTCATTGTTCTATGAAGGATGAAGGTATCTATTAACATTGTAATAGCAGCGAAGAACCAATTTCACGAGACTTCATATTTAATAATCCAAGTATTTATTAGTTTTATTTTTGCGATTGTTTATCAAGATTTTTTTTTCTTGGATTTATGATTGTTAAAATTGATATTTTTTTATCCATTCGATTTCTATCACGATTATCAAATAAATCAGATGTACAGGTCAATAAACGCATTATATTTTATGAATCTACGTAAACAAAGCAATAATATTTTTTTTAAACATTAATCCCCGGTCTCGTCTTTGTTTCGTCCCAAAAGTAATCGCTCTCTTTGTTTGTAATCCGATCGTGAGAATTCCGATCGAGGTTAGCGCATGGTTCCGGTGTATGAGTTTCGTGCAGCCTTGCAGCATTAGACCATTTTACATTATCAAGTTACTTGACAGGACAGTCAGTAGCCGTAGAACTGTCGGGCCCACGGGAAGTGTTGTCTCGTAAGTCCTTATTTTTAAATTAAATCTATCGTCAAGTATTAAGTTGGTAGTGGTACGACTAGTTGTCCGAGTGGATAGAGCTTCGGCCTCTCAATCAATAGCTATGACTTTTAGTAAGTAAATCTTAAAATAAACCATTTATATTGATTAATAATTCTCGAACTTGTTATTCGTTTGATTTTTTATTTATATTATTCATAATGTTACATGTCAAAAACACTATAGGGCAAACCAATTTATTTTGAGTAACATAGGAAGACGCTGAAATTTTAATAAAGTAAAAAATTTAAAAAAAAAAAAAATTAAAAAAAATTATTAAAATACATATATTACGTATGTACTACAATTTTGTTATTTCTTTTTTTTTTCTTTTCATAGTGTTTGTGTACATTACTTTGTAAATAAATAAAAAAACTTACATACGCTAAGAGTTCATATTTTATTGAAAATGTCATGTTGTGATATAAAATATCATCAATGTGCTATAAAATAAACTGTTATTCTATTCTATTTATGAAATTACGATATAAACCCTACGTCGTTGTTTTTCCGCAGGGGCAAAGTCCGAGGGCGCGTTCCGCTCGCCCCGGCGGCGGCCGCGCTCAGCGGACCCCGCGCCCGCGCCCTCGCGCCACCTGCCCAACGGCCACGACGCACACCCCCGCCCTGCCAAGCCACAAGGTACTGACAAGCCTACGACAAACACACAAACACATAAAACTACCCCACACGAAAAACAGAAGACTGCATAAGCCAAGCTTTCCTTATTCAAAGCATCTATTACCAACTTCGATTTTTTATGTCCCAAACTCGCATCACCGGCCTGCCAAACCACTAGGCAGTAACCCTACGACAATATAGACAAACAATTAAAATACCCTCACACGTAGCGAGCACGAAGCACAATGGCTCGATATGACCGAGCTAAGTGCGGACAACGGCGCCCAAAACCAAACAAAAATCAACACTACCCTCATATGAAAATTTAAGCAGAACATTGCATAAGCCAAGCTTTCCTTACTCGAAGCTTCTATTATCAACTTCAATTTGTTATGTCCTCAATGGCCACAACGCGCACACCCGCCCTGCCAAGCTATACGACAAACAGTGACATACTCCTAAACTACCCTCACACGTAACGTGATCGTTCCCCGAAACCTGTAGAGACACCAGGAGGATCCTGCGCTTCTGGACGAGCTAGGCTGGCTCGGCACTAGTCAACTAGTGTGAGATCTAGGATGGTCGTCTCTAAATAGTGTACCTAGCCTCAAACCGATACCGGTTTAAACCGGTAATAAAGATGGGTAGGTTTTAATTTATGTTAAAAACTTACAGTTGACTTTACAGTCTTGTTACTCATATCTAACTGTCAACTTTTTACCAAATATTAATTGGGTCAGTAGTTAGTTTAAGGTATGAAACAACGCTATGCTAGATACCACATGAAACTATCACGCCTACAGCTCGCCTTTTAAGATGATAAAGCTAGAGTAAGCAAACAAGGTACCCACATTAACTGCAAAATGCTCTTATTGACAAACCTACGCCAGACACACATTATTGATCGAAGCCAGACACCATTTTTTTAATACAGATATACCGGTCACATTATAAATGAGAATATGTGACAATTGATGCTGATTAAGCTACAATGTAACCTTTGCTAAACATAGATAACTACTGCTTTTTTTTATTCCCATAACCCGCACCAGAAGATACTTCTGTGACACAGTGAAAACTACATCAAAAGTACATACTTTTTCCATTTGTATCTTGTATAAATACTTACTTAAAATTTTTAATACTTATGTCGTTTTAGAAAAGTGTTTTATCTACTGGTTTATTCCCCTTTGATATTACTAATGCTACTATGATGTTACTATGCATTATGCAAAAGGAAAATAAGTTATATGTTCTCTTAGTTAGACTAACGAACGAGTTAACGAATGTTTCCAGAATAAAAAAACTAATGAGAAGTAAAAATAATAGTCTTTATACGCTCATGCACTTATATATCTTATACTTATACATACATCTACATCGAATTAAAAGCACCTTTTTCTTAACAGAAATGTAACATTGACTGTCAAAATATAGGTAATAAGAAGACTGGTTGAAGAAATTACTATCATAATAGACTTACCACTAATACGGCATATAAATATCATACAGTATGTTATCATTTGTGCACCCATAGCCCATGGCTCGCGTCGATTCAGTGTGATCGAAAGAGTTGGCAACGACGGGCGCGGTCGGTTTGTGGATGATTGACCGCTTGTGGCAAAATTACATACGCTACCGTGCTTCGGAGGGCAAGTTAAGCCGTCGGTCTCGGTTGTTTTCAATTGTGAAAATAATCGTTAGGCCTTGTCGAAAACCCCTTGTTTACTAAAATCCTTTAAATCGAGTTTTGTTACTCGAGTGTTTTAAATAAAACGTTGTCTTAAATCTGATTAAATCAAAACATAAGATGTGATTTAAGGACCTTACTTAATATACTTTACTTAATTTCTTCAGAAATATTAAGTAGGTCTTACTAAATACTGAATATTCTATTATGAGGGGCTATTTAATTAAATATTATTTAATGATTGGAACTTTTTCTTGTTTTTTTTTCTTCAAAATTTTTAACCTTTTAAATGTGTAGTACCTACCTAGATAGTTACTTCTGAATGGTTTAAATTATGTGTAACTATTAGATTAAAATAAAATTTCTATAATAATTGTTGTAATCCTGCCTGATGCCTGTACCTCAACCATTCGCTGTTAATGAGATATTGGCCCTGATTCCTATTTTTGCCATGAACATTTTTTTAAACCTTGCAAATTTAAACTTTGTTTCGTCATGATCACCTCATTTTCATTTCGTTATCTTCATATTCTTATTTTATTCTCCTTTTTTTGTTACGTTCGAACAAATTTATAATTTCAATCAGAGCCAATTCTCTACCAAAATTTTTAGTGTGGCAACATTTGTTCTGTAGGTTTGCCGTTGAATAAGGGGAGTAGTATTAGGGTTAGGTCGAGCTCGCGGGGCGGCCGGTCGCCATCCGCGCCGGGCAAGCCGGGGCCCGCCGAGCCCCCCGGGGCGGAGCCCGCCCGACGCAGCCGCAGCGTCTCTAAAGTTGGCATTAAACTGGGTGCGTACTACCGCCAGGTGGCAGTTGCGTCGACGCTCTGTTCTCTCTATTGGCAACGACGCGCCGTCCGCTTTTTCGGCATCTGTGGCGCTTTGTGTGAATGTGATTTTTTCGATTGGCAACTCGCAGTGTGCAAAGGAAATTTTTCATTCAGCTTACCGTGTAGCTCAAAAATTGTTTAACCTTACTCTTACGCTTCTGTGTTGTCAGCTTTGGGTTAAATTGTTTTCGAACGGAAGTTTTTTACGTTTTATTTGTCAGTGCGTCTACGCAACGTAGTCACATCTTGCGCATTGGCACCACCTGCGGGAATGGCTTCCACACGGCACTTGGAGTGTTGCAGCGCGTCTTGTCCGTGTGAACACCCTCGAGCACCGAGAATCAATTTGTGAATATTTGTAAATCTAGGACCCTGCATCTTACTACGAAATGTTACTTGTATAAAGTCGATGCAAGCTTAGAGTTCAGTTTCAATTATATCAATTTAAACTGACACGAATTGCACGTTATAATTTTCCAATCCCCCACCTAATTCTAAGGTTTACCTATGTATCGCCAAAAGTATAATAAAACTAAAGATCCCCGAAATAGTTTAACTGGATATAAAAGTATTTTTTAGTTAGAAAATGTGTGTTGTGTTTGATGTGGTAGAGTTTTCACTAATTCTAGTTTATGATTTTTATATGAATGCATGCCAATTTCTCTTGGATCCATTATCTATTATTGGATCAAAACTTTATTTCTGTTCAAAAGTAGCTGATTCCAATAGAAATTATGGTGAGACGTCCCGGTAGTCCTAAATGTTTAGATACTGTTTACTGTTATTTCTGCCTGTGTTTGTAGCTAGATAATCAGTGAACGTGCCAAATTAGACTGTTGGATTATTTTCAAAATTTCATTTTTGTTTATTCCTTTTCTCTCCTGTACTCAAATAAATACTTATACAAATTTCAAGTTGACTTATGCTTGGATATGAAAAGTTAAAAAATAGACATTAATCTTGAGCGTTGCACGTATTGCAATTTCCGCTGCTGACTTCATCAAATTCAAAATGTTACCGCAACGGTTTCAGACGACGAGATCCCGTCGCACCGCAGCGCGTCGGTCGCCAAAGACCACTTCTTCGACGACTCCCCGATCGTGAAGTCGCCGCCCGAGCCCACCCGGGTGAAGTCGCCGGAGCAAATGAACATGCGCTCGCCCGACCCGGTCAACTGGACCGTGCCTCTCGACACCGGCAAGACCTTCACAGTCACGCAAAACGTGAAAAACGGTGAGTGCAGTCTCATAGGCAGGTTGGCTGCAAACATTATAAAACTAAGCTAGATTTGGATAAGTATTCGTCAAGTATCTATAGCGTAGCGTCTCCCAGTCGCCCTGATCTGACTGAGCCCTGTCAAAGTTCTTTAAGATGTATGTGTATTCCAATTCTATAAAGAGTATCTTTTTCCCGAAGACTGACTGGACTTTTATGATGGTGGCACGAATAGTTGAGCACTTTGATTCACTGGTGTGGCTGTGGGCACAATAATATATGGTAAAGGTCAATGAGCTCACGCAATATTACTATCTAAAATATTCACAAATAAAGTGGCTCTGTAGGCAATTTCAATATTTTTTAAATGATATTTTATAGAATGTATACCTAAATTCTGTTGGCATTTATTGATACGTATTTTGCGAACAAGATACTCTTTATCTCTTATATACTCTTTAACTCATGACATTAAAACCTTGTTGGTACAATCTGAGATACAACCATCGCAATAGGTAGGTAACCAATAAGTAGAAGCAGGTACTAATAAGAATTTGATTACCCATAACATAAATATTTTATTAATTGTGTATAATTAGTTGATAGTCAAAATTTAATTCTGAAATAAGATTCTTTAAATAATATTACTGTCATTATTCTATTAGTTTTACTATATTATATTCCGACCGTTGATAGCATTTTAGGCTCTGGTGTTTAAGAAGTTATATAAAATATGGCTTTTAGTCTCAGCTGGTCAGTCTAATTGACAATATTTCAAAATTTGTACTTAACAATGAAACTAAAAATAAGTACAGTTTGTTTTTGCACCTAGAATACGAAAATATTTATTTAAAATTATTATATTAAGTACTTCGTTTTGGAGAAAAAAAAACTAAATAAATGCAAGATGACGTCATTGCTACGACAGAATGTTTTAGATTTTCTTTAACGCCGTGTTTATCTGTTCTAAATAGTTGACATTTAAGAATAGAATAGAGTTTGACAAGCAAGTGACAACCAAAGAGGTTATCTACATAGTGCATTAAAATGTATTCAGCTGCACCAATGACGTCATTTGGAGTTTATGACTTTTTAGAATGTGATGATTTTTAAACTTGAAAATTGTAGTAAAAACGAAAGTTTTTTTGAAAAATGAAAAACATGTCTAGGTTAGTATTTCATTTGATTTTGAATAAAATAATAATATGAGTATGTTAAACAAATGAAATGTTGTCAATCCTGTAATTAAGACCACAACAAGCCAAATTAAATATTAATAGAGATATTTTTTTCTATGAATACTATACATGTATAGCTGTAAACTAGGTAAACTTTACTTTGTGTAATTGGCAAATTTGTATGGGTGATTTAATTCGTGATTCAAAAGCCATCACACTATCACGCCGTTCGAACCACGCGGCATATAATAAGCTATACATACTTACATCTACTGCAACTACCTACATGTCATGTCTATCATCCTGTTGTCATATTCAAGGTGTGAATAGCAACCCCACACTAGTCATCGTAGAAAGCTTGCAACACTAACACTGGTTTCAATCAACTAAATAAATCATGCACTCAAAAAAATACAAGCAACACTACAAATTGTTTTTGAAAAATTTACATCCATCAAACAACCATTCGAGTTCTCATATCACGATTTATTTTATGAGATTCCTTTTTTTTGTACATTGTTCACGTTCCACAAATATTGTTTTATGTCCTATACACGCATACAAAATATTCCTCCCATAACTACTTACCATGTTACTGACTTAGTAATTTATTTAAACCTACAAGTAAATTTTGGAGAAAATTATATTAGATATATTAGAAATTCTAAAATATAGCAAGTATGTAAGTATCTTAATTTCAAATAGATCCGATGGATATTATGTTAAAACTTTATCTGTGGACGTGGACCGTAGCGAATGTTGTATCACGCCATCCGACCATACGACTCACCATATTTCAGATGAGAGCCTTAAGCGCCCTAACTCTGAGTTTAAGAGTGGCTCCGTGGCCGAAGACGGGGTCGCAGGGAAGCAGGCAGGTACGCCGGCCATCGCCACCGCCTAGTCCACACGCGACACGTATCGTGCGACAGACAGCCATGCGACAGTGAACTCTACGAGACACGACTCTAAGTCCCATTTAGAGGTCACTGCCACATAAGCACGACACACAGTCGACACCAGAAAATATATAATCTGTTTTTTATAATTATATCTATTGAATAGTTCATGATTAAATTGTGTTAATCCAATAACTGAGATGCTTTTATTTATTTTGACCGTACTCCGCTGCGACGTCGACCACGTATGTATTCGCTCGCCTGTGCGTGTTTGTTTCGATGTTTGCGTACACTGTCTCTGTATGGCACTCCAACCTTCCTATTATTTGTTCATGTCATTTATCGTTCACTTTTGCATGCTGCCTGATCCTGTTGCGTTGGGAAGATGCCATTTCTTGCCTGTCGACTTTATGAGCTAAATATAGTACATGGGTTTCTATATTTTGAGAGCAGCGCTGGCATCTTTCTATCCCATTCCCGGCTACCATAAAACGAAAGGCTTATAGGCTAAACTCCCTAATTAGTTATAATAGAAATAACAAACGAATGTGGTTAAGATTTGTATGATAAACCAAGAATATTTTGCATGTTGTTCAGAAAGGGAAAACTATGTACATAATTATATAGTTAGCACAAAAAGATCATTTGCGGGGTTTATAATAATACTCCTACTTTATAAGGAATAAATAGATAGCATGCTGTTACAAGATATTGACGCCAACACGATGTTTTATAGAAGGTAATCAAACTACTGATACATCCGCACATAGTTAGCGAGATTATCTGAAAAGAGGAACCACCGTTTAGATACCTCACATAATTATTATTATGATTCTTCCTCATTATAGATTCTTTCATCAAAATGTTTTTCACAATAATAATTTTACTATTTTCCTACTATACCCTGCCTGAAAACAATCTTCTAGTTTTCTCTCTTCTAGCATGTAGACATCTAGCAGTGTGTTGGTGCCAATATCTATTAGAACGGAAGCATGAAAATAATATTATGTGAGATATTTAAACAAAAATATACCTACTAGACAGGTACAAAAATTAATTGGCAAAATTTCTATTGAATGACGAAAACCTTAGATGCGATATTGTTAAAATTCAAAGAAAAAGTGTCTGAAAATTAATTGGAATTCTGAATTGTCAGTCGTGGTACCTAATCACGTAACTTAAGCGTAGGTATAAAACATTTTTTTTATAATCGAGCAATCGATTCATTGTTATTGTGCTTTCGGTGTTCAGTTGGAAGTTTCAAATTTAAACAAGTACAAACAGAAAATTCTGTATCGATTGGGCTTCAAAATGCCGAAAAATTTTTTGAAACTCCCAAGAAACATTGCGTCAAAAACGAAAATAAATTGTCCGAATGATGTTCCAGAAATCGCCCCGATTCACCATCAGCAAATGTCACCGATTCGTTCGCTGAAAAAGAGCGAATCGCCCACAAGCCTGAGCAAGCGGACCGACAAGACTCCCACCACGCCCACCAGCCTCACCCCCATCGACGAGACCAGGGCCTTAGACATGAACAAGGTGAACGGGATCAACGGGTTCAACAGCAACCAGCTGACTCCCGAGACGCCCGTACCGGAGTCAATCAAAGAGAAGGAGGTGGTTAAGAAATCGACTGAAGCCACACAAGTGGCGCCGGGCGTGGTGGACACGACGGTGGTGAGCGAGCCGGCGGGAGGGCTCACTGCGGCCGAGGTGCTCGACCGCGCGCGCACGAGATTCGACAAGTTCTGGGGAAAGAAGGAGGACGATGTTTAACCCAACAAATTAGTCACTGCTCCGTGAATTGTGACATTGAATACGCACTCGACTCAATGCGAATTTATCATAAACCATTAGGTACTAACGAGTTATTCGAAAGTCTCAAAATGCTACAATTCGCTGAGGAGTTCAATGTAGGGAAAGTTAATGCAGTATTTAAAGCTACTAAGCTTCGCTTGAACGACGACTGTAATACGTATTATTTATCAAACGATAGTGTCAGATGGTCACTGTGTACGAAACAGGAGTGTGGTGGCTTGTGTTATGAAAGATGGAGTTGAGTGGACAAGGATTGAGTGATTTGGTTGCAATGGAGTAACGTCGGGAAACTTAATTCCTATAAATAGATTGTGTTGCGTGAGAGAGAATAGAGAACCTATTAAACGTTAATCTGAATATTTGTGGCTTCTTATAAATTAGGTATTTTGGATGATAATTTGTTTTAAACTAATACTTATTCCGGTACCTAATCTTAAATAAGATTTTCTGACTAAATAAAATTGTATCTGTTTGTTGTAATTGTATCTACCGTTATGAAATTGTTATGGACATGTTCATATTACCGATGTATTTACAAGGTTAAATAGGTTCAGAGCTATGAACTGGAAAAGACAATAACTATGAAATGTATGTTCATTAGGCATACTTCATGTTCATAGTTCATTAGTTAGTTTTCGATCGTATCTAATCATTTTTACTAGGTCTTTTTTTATATTCAATATCGGAAAGAATGGAAAGACGTTTAGGAAGGCCTCTTGAATTTCACTTTTTCTCACCAATTTATGAGGGTCAATTTTATTGCTCTACTCTTATTTAACTTATTGTCTACTACATAAATAATACTTATACCTACATACATTTAATATTATTTTTATAATTTTCAAACTAGGGGTGTGCGCACTAGAAACTTGCGTCATTTTTGTCTTTTTTTAAGGGAATGTACCTATGCGCGGGTTGCATTAGGCATATAAAAAAATATTTGCCCTATATGCTTGCTTTGCATAGGTATGTTGCCTGATAAAAAAACCTAATTAATCAGGTATTTAGTCAGAAATGATAATAATAAATTCTAATTATCATAATGAAAAATAGAAATAATTGTTTTTGATTTATTCTCTAGGCTGGGAAATGATTATCGTATGATAATCATTTCCCAGCTTTTTTCGAATGAATTCTTCCTGTTGGCCCACTTGGCCTCTACAGCGGCACGGAAGTCGTAGATAAATAATTATGTTTAACATCAACTCCTGAATCAATGTTAATCAAATTAGTGAAATGACTGGATGGGAATGACGCTTGGATAAAAAAAAGACAAATTTAATCGAGCTTCTACTTCACAACTCCAACTTCTTTGTAAAACGAACGAAACCTTTCCGATGTAAGGATGATTCTTCTATCCGGGCAATTGCTGTGAACCCCATCGGTGACAGCCTCTTTGTGCAACATGCCACGCGCCAAGTGCGAATCACGTGCGCGCATTCAAATTGCTAGGTATGATAGTGCGCGCACCTACTTAAAAAAAAATTAAAACCATAAAGAGCATAGATCCAAAGCTCTATCAAAAGAAGTTTGTATTTTTGTGGATTAACCAAACAGTTTTTTTCATACAACACTATTCAACATAAAAAGCGTATTATGATTTCTAAATTTAAAAATTTCATTTTCACATGCTAATATCTACCTATCCATCAAACCGTCCAAGGTAGTATTTATTGCAAACATATTATTATTAATGCCTGTTTACGTGGCTTTTATTCATAGATCTAAATGCAAATAATAGTATTTTTTTATCAACAGCCCATTTAAATTTTTTATCTGTAATTGCAGCAATTCATAATTTTAGCGGGAAACTTAGATTTGTTTTCTGTACTTATTCATAAAAATTAATATTCATAAAAATGGATATATCTCGTCGACCTTGCCGTCTGTGTCTATCGGTATCAGAGTTTAACGTATCCCTATTCGGTAATTACTGTCGTAATACAGGAATGCTGGACAAAATACTAGTTTGTCTAAAAATATTGGTTGAAGAATCTGACTATTTGCACACGATTTGCTACAAATGCGCGGACAGTGTTGAGAAGTTTTACGATTTTACTACCTTCGTGAAGAAATCGCAAGCAAAATTATGCGGCAATGAGAAGCGTGATTCAAATTCAAAGGACCGGCTTCACTTGACTAACTTCAATTCATATGCGCATAGCAGGGTTATAGAACCTGATATTTTTTCTGTCCTTGAAGTGTCTGTCTGCATTGATGAGAAAAAGGAGACAAAGGCTTCTAGTCCGTACTTTAATTACTTTTCGCCGCCCAATGTAGTGCAGAAACAGTCCGAGCCAAGTGTATGGAAGACGCCGCGACCGCGATGCAGCGGCGACGTCCAGAACTCGAAAAAAAAAAGTCGATTTGAGAGGCAAAAACTGGATAAGCCTCGCCAACTTTCCAGGGATCTGTTCGAGTCGCAGTCTCAGGAGACTGAAGAGGCAGAAGCTAAGTGTCTAGATTGGAAGTTGTCCTCGGAAGAAAATACCATACGACGTGTCCGAGAGAAATGCTTTGGGCCGTCCGACTTTTGTTAGTTACCCTAGCTAGATTTTATATGGTTTTGTCTAAGAGCCTCTATAATTTTCCTTTGTTCATTCTAACCGTAGAAACAGGGTAATGTTATCGTTCATTTTTAAAGTGATTTGAATATTAGTAATCCTAATATACTAGATGTCTGTCATGTTCCTTAAAATAGTAATAGGTATGTACCTAAAGTATCTAAGCCTACGGAGGTATCATCTGTCACATTGGGTATCGACTCTTTTCCTAACACGAAATTTGATGTGTGTCCTAACTACGGACCACACTGTCAACCTACGTTTATTTAAATGATTGTACTTTAGAATAAAGAAACCCTTTCAACTTATTAGTGTGATTTGTTTGTGGAATTAAGTCTAAACCGTTAATTATTAGATATGTAATTTATTTTAAAGGAGTGTTGATGTTTTGCTGATAAGTAGGTATATCATGTTTGTCTGACCACTATAAGCCTATTGAGTTAAAACTCGTCTTTAAAACTTGTAACACCAATAACTGCAGGGGTGTCATACGAGTACCACCGATACCGATACCATGCATACCTACCGATACCTCCCTAATATGAACTTTTTTCATGAAATGTTATCTAAGCTGTTGGGTTAGCAAGCTGTGGTTACCAGTATCACAGATCATTCCCACATGCCCCCTGCAGTAATTGGTGCTAAAAGGGCGCCAAAACAACTCCACAATCACTGTAAACCACAGCAGTTTAAGTTCCTATCAACGTCGCCTTATTACGTCGTATTATTTTTCCGCGCACAAAACCACATAACATTTAATAGTAAAAGCCGACCCGGGTGTCAAGTAGTCCTAAAGCCGGTGATAATGGGACGTATAAGCTTTCCTACGGGTTTATGATAGCGTGTTTTGGTTTTAAGTCGTTACATCAAATGGACACCTCAATAAAATTTAATTTGAAAAACTGTTATGTTGTGTTTATTACATTGATTTCCTTCCTTAACGTAAAATAAAATAAAGTGTAATATCATTGAGAAATTTAATAACGGCTTGTCTTAGGTACATTTGTCGTCTGTGGGGATGTTCTCAAGTCTTGTACGCGACACAGGCTTATAGGGGTCGAGGTCGAATATTATCTTATGAAATTAAAAGGATTGACAGATTACGACTTTGAGAAAGTTTTCCCAAGCATATTTGGTTTCCTCGCAATATATTCTTGAACTTAGCACGTGATTTTTTAATTGCGTGTCTATTTAAAATACCTACTATTTGAATTAACCATTTAATAACCTAATCGAATTGATAAAAGATACCCCTCAAGTCACTTCCACTGTTGATGTTTCCCCCATTTGCGATTTACAAACCGTAAGGTGGTGAGTATCTCAGCACAAAGACAAGAATGTTATTGGTACGTAAATAAATAGTTAAGTGTTACATAAAAGTAAATATACAACCAGTTTATTCATGACTTTATTTCATATCAATTCATACACATATTAGTCGAGAAAATATCCTTTTACTCACTGTTTATTACAGACACTTGTTTATTTATAAATCACATTCAACATTTTAAATACTAATTTTTAAACTTACTTTAAATTAGTACTTTTGCATTCATGTATAATTTTTATTATGGCGGGCAATATAACACAATAATTATGAAATAATACTACAGCAAAGCCTACTGCCAAACTACATGATAGTCTGGTGTCTCAACCACAAGACCAATGATCACAAAAGCAACGCATATCTAGTCTTTGAAAATGTTATACGTTTGATTCAGCCGACATAATCCTCAAGACGTTTACGAAGCTTAAATTGACTACAACGGACAAACACGTTTATTTAATATAATTTGCTAAAATTATAACATCAATTACAACATACAATTTTAAAGGCATGGTCCCAAAACAATGTATTAATTAAAACTAATAAAAAACCCTTGTTTATTGGTCTCTAGAGCACTTCGTAATAATGTGGATATTCGTTATAGGTTAGATTCGCTGACCTACAAACTGAGTACATATTAAAAGACGAAACAAAATATGTATGTAATAAAAAATGTTCTGATAGCTTGTTTACAGCTTCTTAATTTTTTAGTAAGCTAATCAATTTTGCGTTAAGTTAATTAAACGAATTTTGTGTCTGAACATAAGTAGGTACCTACCTACTTCAGGATTTTAAAGCGGTTGCGTGGTATCTTCCTTGTAATAGATATAAATAAAATATTATCAAACATTATGAGTATTAACATATTAATTACACAATTTAATTATCATTAGATGCAGAGGAATTAATTTGGTGAGCGAGCGGTAGCAACATGGTGTGTGGTACAAAGACAACAGACAGTGACAAATCTCTGTCAGGCACAATAATAAACAACTCCTTGACATTTACAAATTTATAAATTGTTTTTACTGTTTTTTTACTTTTTTTTTAATATGTGTTGGTTATAAACACTACTCCTATGGAATGTTGGGAATATTATAAATTAAACAGTAATAATTTTGACACCACGCAAAAGACGAAATTCTTGTAATTTAGAATTTTAAACATTCTAAATGAACTAAGTTCTTACGAAATTTGTAATATTTTAATTCATTCTCGACCTGCGAGTGTTATTTAATTTAAAAATATGATTCAGTTACGAGTAATTTCATTGTACGGAAGTAATGTACTCTTATTTAAGATTTGTTGTCATTTTTCATTTTTAACCAAAGAATGTTAATACCGCTTATGTAACGCTGAGAGATTTAATGAAATTAATTAAATTGAACATGAAGTCAAGGAAAAAAAAGAACTTATCGAACCTCTCGTCGAACGGGTATTTCGAATTAAGTGTTCTGATGTTAAATTATGAGTGAATTCAATGAAATATGTATGATATATATACTATCTATTAAACGTAATATTATTAGCTCTGTGTATTGCGCTGCAAAGGCCAGAGGGGCCGGAAAAAATATATTAAAAACCTAATGAATAAGTTGTAAAAGCATCAATAATCTTAATACTGGGCCATTCAGTGACGGTTGTAAGTGCGTTGAAGGACCCTAACCAACACCAATTAAGTCTCGTTCAAACGCGCTCACAGATGCATCTGCTTTTATAAATCCGGAAAACATGGCTAAGGAGCTTCTGCTATGACACTTGAATGGAATATAAAATATGAGGAATATTGAACTCTGTTTAAATTTAATTTTTCTGTAGACCTGTAACCACATAGACACGGAACACAGAAACTATGAGACTAACTCATAAGTTAGTTCTACTCTTATGGAGTATTAAGATAATTCATGTAACTTCATAAATAAAGCATTTTCAAATGTAAGTCAAATCAGCAACGATGCAGTGAAATCGGATGGAACATTTAAACAAAATATTTTATTTCAGAAAAAAAAGAGCAATTGTTTTTTGCTTAAAACATAATTTAGAACTTAATTAATCGATTGAAGAATTTATCTACATACTTGTAAATGCAAAATCAAGTATTCTATGTCAATACAAAAAAATAATTTTATGCCTTACTACTTGTTGTATGGAGCCCGAAAAATCTAATTCTGGCTGTTTACATGAATTTAATGAAAATAACTAAAATAGCATGCAATTTTATAAACTTCCACAACAATTGCTTTAGTTTATAGAAAATACATATAAAACCTCCTATCGGTACATTAGCAAGTAGTTTATTGACAACTAATCGCGACTGAAGGCTCATTAAAAAATAAATGTACAAAACAGTAAACAGAAAACAAAAAGAAATCGTTTAACCTACAAAACACAAAAATGAGGGTATATATGAAACAGTAGCCAAAGTGGCGCCTAACGGCTAGATAAAACAACTAGTAGGATAAAATATTGCATTTCTAAAAAAAACATCTATACTAAAAATTATATCACAATACGACTCTAAAGCCTACCAACAGCTGTATGATCGCCGTCTCTCTCGCCCAGCTTAGTTGAGATTATAAACAAACATATACAAATAATATAACATCCGATAGTTAAAACTACGGGAGCGTAAGTTCATTATATTACTGCTAAAGAGAACTGTAAGGTCTGCGCATATTTGACAAAAATTATGTCTAGCAGTGGATTTAATGTGGACTATATATATAAGGGAGACAGAGATATACTTATATTAGATATTTATTAAAGTAGATTTCATTCGGTTATTATTTTTCGGAAAATCTAAATATGTGTGCACGAAACTCTTCAAATATCTCAAAATCAAACAACATTTTTAAAATTACACGCTCTCGTACTTTTAACACTCGGACGGCACATCTCACAAATTTATATTAATAATTACAACTGCTCACGTGGCCAAATTTTGACTCAATTCAGCAAATTTAAGTTATAATTTATTAAACATTGAAATAGCCTTTTATCGCATCAACATTGTAATACTGGAAACTTAAAGATGAATTCAAACAGTCACAGAATCGGGTCAGGTCTGACCGGAGTTGATAGAGATTAGAGATTTATATTATAAGTCTATTCTCAATATAATGTAAATCCACTCAAAACTACTACAGTTAAACCTGATTCCAACTTGTTTACATCAGACTTAAACTATACACAGTCTAACGGAAGCTTATAGCGATTTTTAATTTAACAATATATATTTTTTTATTATTTTTAATGTATTTATTTATTGTACACAACATCGAACGCAGGAAATATCCTTTCCGACATAATTCCTCTGGAAAATAAGCTAAAACTAAAATCGATACTGAAAACCTATTATATTCGAATAATCAGGTTTAACTTAACATTCGAATAATAAGGTTGATTAAAGGTGACAAATGCAAAGAAAAAATTCTTTGATATTGTAAACATCACGGCTTTGCAAAGTTACACATCGTCAATACAACTCACAAGCAAGCAATTCATAATAAAATTATCTGTATTCGCCTTTCCCAGGGACTTATGTCAGAAAGGTGTGCTATCGCATAGAGTACACTTTTAAAGAATAAAAATACACACACTTGCGTTATTAAGTTTCTCCAACTTACCATTGAGTCTTACAATAATGCTATTATGTGTGCTCTATCTTGAAAGTAGTGATCGCACGCTGCGACCCATAGACGTCCCACTGCTGGGCACGGGTCTCCCCCACAGACTATGCTGCGGGAGGTCTAGAGCATACT
>DWTT01000318.1:0-17063 GCA_018250895.1 Carterocephalus mandan | reverse complement strand
TTGATTTGACAGCGCTGTTAAGTTAACAGAGCTGTTAGTTGATTTGAATTTTGATCAGCCTTTCAGAAACCGGGCATAAGAATCGTGTTGAATACGATATCAATAGGTTACTTATGTTGTATATTGTCTTACAAGTGACTTGACATTTAAGTTGACCCGTGAAGCGGCAGGTGTTGGGTCCCTAGAGAACCGTATGCTCCAGTTCATATTGAATTATTTGTCGGACCATACAGTACTGGCCACGTCAGCAGTCTTTATAATATGAACTGTTATTTTGTTTGCATAACAAAGAAAAGTAGAAACTGTTTATTTATGTTCTTATATCTGTTCCCAATGCAGAACAATTCATGGCAATACATACCTACCTACTGTTCTCTTTCCTGAAACCTATATTTGCCGATCTTTTTATCAACTTCTATTGCTGAAAAAACTGTAAACAGGAAAACTCTACATATACGAAGAGATCCATCATCCTTCTTTACGGCTTCTTACGTAAGCGGCGTCGCACATTTGGAAAATTTTACTGGTGCCAGAACTCCTGATTTAATCGTAGAACCTAATCAGGGTTTAGCCCCGGGAAATTCCGAGACTGAACCGAGAATTTCCCGGTGATGAAAAATAAGAACCGGGAATTGGAGATCCTGGTCTCGGTTCTTTCGGGACTTTTTGGTTGCGGGTATTTTTAGTTACATTATGATCGCTAATTGATAAAATATCATCCAGAGTGTTTAAATAATTATTTTACATTATTATTTAATTTTTTATAGTACTTCAAATTGCGTATAACATCGCATCATTTGAGTTCGGCTCAACTCGCCCAACGTGGCATCGCATTTTCAGTTGCTAATGTCTGTTAGTTTTTTATTTCCGAATGTTATACATGACCGTTTTGATTAGTTTCCTGGGAGCTACAGAGAATTTAAATCTCTCCTCTACGTTTACTAAAATTCCTTTTCACTAGATTTCCTCCAATTGAGCCCCGTTTCCGTGTTGACATGAAGCTTACGAGTAGAAGTTTTGTTCTTTCTCCTTGTTTTCAAATACTGTAGACATTGCTTATTTCATACGGCCGGATTTTAATGTCACTTTCTTTCTCGATAATTGTTCTTATGTGATCGTTAATACCAGTGTATGTTAACATAAATTTATTTGTTGGAGACGTATATTATAACATTGTTTTATGTTTGAACACCGAAACCGGAAATACTTAAATTGATTTATTCGTGTTTAAAAAACACAATATGCCATTAGCATAGTATCAGGATAGCTAAGGCTTAAAGCAGGCTCAAATGTTTCTTTAAATGCAAGTAAAGTACCTACATTTTAAATGTATTTTAATTTATGTAAATAAAAAATACAAAATATACATGAGGTGAAATAAAGAGACCACTGCAGAGATCAATAAATAGCGGAGTGTAATAACCTCGACCTTATCTAACGAGTGAAGCACAAGAAGATTAAAATCATACTGATTGTCACAGCTTAAGATATGCATAAGTGATGCATTAAAGATTTCCATAAAAATACATATATATATTCATCTTTGAAGTATCATCTTTAATGCATCACCTATGCATATCTTAAACTGTGAAAACCGTGTGGTTAAGATTTAAGTAAGAACCAAAACCAACACCCAGACGGAAGGTACCTATCTGTTAAAAGAAATTATACTTTACTACTTACTTAACCTTTTTAAAGTATAATCTATTTAATAACTCCCTTTAAAAGTTTAAAGCTCATACTAAGTAAATACTAGTTCATAAATACGATTAATATTTGGAGTATTTCGCTGGTATTACGTACCTCGGAGATTTATTACAGGATAAATTGGTAGACGTTAGTCGATGCAGCCGGAAATGGCGCATCTATTCCCCAAATGACGTAAGATAGACCAATCGTAAATTTCAATTTAATTCAAGAGCTTTTCTATTCAGGATAATGTTTAATACCAGCTACAGCCACAATATCATTTTGTTTTGAAACTTGTTAGGAAAATTCAGCGGACCGTTCTGTAAACATTGAGAATAAATATAATAGAATATTGAGAATAAATATAATAAACGTTATCGATAAACTTGCAATAATAATTTTTATTTAATGACGTAGTTGAATTTAGGATGGAGCTACTATTCTTATGTAACTGGAACCACACGGGAAATTACTTGTACTATGTAGGTTAGGTATACGAAAGTGAAGTATTCAAAAATATACGGCTAAGTTAGGTGGTAAGAAACCGGCCACAAGGGTCTGAGAAAGCCGAAGTTTGCGAATTCGGAATGAAACCCGCTTGCCGCTGTTATCGAGTCCCCGCATTATGAATGCCTCCGCTCGCGAGACTATCGCTATCGCCGTAAAATATTCACCTTACCGACTGCGACGCGATGACTGGATGTTAAAAATAGACTTGTTAACCTACAGTTTCCTAAAACCCAGGTAAGTTAGAGAAAGTAACAAAGACTATCTTTGAGAAATTGAGGTTAAAATTTATTTAGCCAGCGAATGTACGCTTTAGAGATTTGTATGTTTCTCTCGATTCAGCTTATTTTTATTTTTACTTCCTAATAGGCGGTACAATTTCAATCATTGAATAGAGGTCATGTCATAATGATTAATAACTTGTAAACATGGACGACATAAAATTGATTGATCACGAGTTAATGATATTCTCAACTTTACCCTAAGCTTGTTGTTACTGTGTTTTATTAATTAACAAATATGTAGAACAAAACAATCCAGTAAATTAAACAACATTGAGCAATCCAATAAATTAAAACTTAAACTAATAAAAAAGTTAGTATAAACATGTCATGCAAGCTCTCCCCATGTGGCATAGAGAAGGTTGAGAGTTGCCATGAAAATTAGCTTAGCTGTACGTTCTGGAAGAGTCCAGAAGCTAAGCTAATTTTCATGGCAACTCTCAACCTTCTCTATCATGCATTTTGGCAACATATAGAGTTGTAATGCATGTAACTCTATTATCGTAATAAATTGTGGTTGGTAATTATCGATTTGATTAAATCGCTCTTATTCTATTAGGTTCTCTTTAGCCCATCATTACCTAAGTCCTCAAACGATTGTCCAGGCTAATCTTAGAAACAAACATATTTTTACAGTTTTACTGCTAAAAAGAGACGCCGATAACTTCTTTCTCTTTTTAGCTAGCTAGTTTAAATGTCGATACATTTAAACTGGGCTATAATTCATAAAAACTTGCGGAAAAATAAAACTACAACAACACATTTCGTGCGAAGCCGGAGCGGGTCGCTAGTGTATTTTAATGTTGTATGAGTTTCGTCAAACATTTTATGAGCGGTCTCCTACGTGACGTCAATTTAATGTTGGAAAACAGCTAAGCGGTTTTATATGCGAACAAGCGGGGAAAGCGAAGAAGCTATCGAACTCACCTCTCACTCGAACGGTCCAGGTTCAAATCCAAGCGGCACGCACCAATGACTTTGTGCGATTTAAGATTAAATGTCACCTGTTGTAATGGTGAAGGAAACTTCGTGAGGAAACCTGCATCTCTGAGAGTTCCCCATAATGTTCTCGATGGCATGTGAAGACTGCTAATCCGCACTTGGCCAGCGTGGTGGACTAAGGCCTAGCCCCGTGCCCAACAGTGAGGCAAAGAAAATGTTGTGGACAGGCTAACAAAGTCCTCTTGGTCGCGGTCAGTGGCACATTGGTGATGCGAAGCCACGAAGGCCACTCAAGTGGCCTTTCTACCACTAGTTTTACCACTTTCTAATTCTTGTGCTTAGCAGACACTACAATCAAGCACATTTTTATACAAGTCTAGGCCTTATCTCACTAGCTGAATGGAAGTCTATCCTTCCATCTAGTGAGTCTTTTCCAATAATGGTTCTCAATCTTCTTGTACTCCTATAGCTAAAAAACTGAAACAGCATTTTTCAATCCGATATTTATCTAGTAGTTTATTTATACCTCAATACTTCGCATTTATAAACATTTCTCTTTTGTAGTTTCGTGTTAGTAATGGAGTAGATAAGGCTTCAAGTATATTTCGTGATCCATATAAAAATGTCTCGAGACCAACATCCGGATGAATTTCTATTTCGCGCCTGAAATATTGTAGTTGTCGCTATTAATAAAAGTTCTGTGTTTGGAGTCAGACAAATGTATTTCTTATTATATCCCGTAAAAAACACGTAAGTATTCTATATACTTATTACTTTTATATTTGTTTTATTGCATGTAAATATTGGGGTGATACTACCAGATGGGTATAAGTTTACGGAAAAATTTATATTGTGAACATTTAGGCTGTAAGTAAGACATTAAGAAGATAGAGAGAGAAGAAGACAAGAAGTTGTCTTTAGGATATCGATTTACATATTAGTACATAGTAGGTACATACACAATTATGTTATTACAAGTGTTCCGTTCCGTTCCTTGCTAAAATGTTGCTTTTATTGCAATTTTTGATTTCTGGAAAATGAAATGTCAAAAACTCCTCCTATTACAATTCATGCTATACATTCTACATAGTTAAAATACGTTTTATGCTATAGTTTGGATCTAATACTTCCATTTGCTTTAGTCAAGCTATAGTAACATATTATTTTATCAATTGTTTGACCAGTTGCTGCCCGCGGCTTCGCCCGTGTGAAATTTATAGTATACGACACTGCACTGCACTGTAATACTGCACAAATATTGAAATTGATTTTTTATCCCAAGGGAACATATCATCGAGATAAAAAGTATCCTATATGTTAATCCAGGGTATCTACCTCCATACCAAATTTTATAAAATGGGTCCGCTTGAGCGTGAAGAGGTAACAAACATACAAACACACACACACTCACAAACATTCGCCTTCATAATATTAGTGTGATTTGAGTGTGATTCATACACCACCAGTGGGTGAAGCCCGTGGGAGCACGGATCATACTCGTATCCCGTAATTCCTTCGACCAAGACCTTCGGTTTTAAAATAGTATGATATAGTTTAACGTACATAAGTACCCATTGGTTCGTTGCCCCGTTAGACGAACTTAATAATTTGATTAGACAGACTTGTAGTAAGGGATAATATTCCGTTTGTAGGGGGCAAGTAATTTGAGAGCGAAAATCTGGCGATAATCTAACTTAAACTCATAGGTCAGACCAGATAATACGGATATTATTATTATAAACACTGAAACCTTCGATCAATAATTATTGATCGAAGACTGAAACCTTAAACGCGATGAAACCTTTCTTGATGTTATTTTGTAGGGTATTTTGTATGTATCTGACCGGTAAATCTTAGATATTATGTACATAAATATGTATGTACCCATTTGGGTGGAGAGAGGTATATTATTATTTTGAGCACATTTTAATCGCATCTTTATTATTAACGACTCATCATCAGCTCTATTGATACAGATCAAAGATATATCAACATATATTAAACAAAGCAAAGGTGATAAATGCTTAAATTACTTTAATACTGTATGGTGCAGGTACAAGAGCATAATAGTTTTACTTGCAGAAAGACATTCCTTTTCAGCCAAATTTAAAGTGGGCTAAAAACGGCACGGATTCCTCAGCATTCGTCCAAACCTCCAAAAGATTACGAGCATGTCTGGAGCCTTGAGCCTTTTTATGCACCTACCTTCTCTCTCTTATATCACCGTCTCACTCCCTCATTCGCATCAGAAATAGCTATCTCGTAAAACTACGATTTTCAATGGAACGAGCCGTTTTCGCTTTTCAGGTTCCCTAGATCATCTGAATGGATTCAATTTGAATTGAATCTGAATATGCATCAGTTCATTAAAGAAAGCCTAATTTCTATGCATCTACAGATTCTGTCTTCTTTGCCTTTGGTGACTTTATAAAAGCGCATTGAATTAAACTTGTTCCAATTAAGGCTTACAGTGAAACCAGCATAAATAACTCCAGCTTTATCGACGAGGTTGTATGTCTCGTTCTCAGAAACTCTGTGGCCTAAACATAGATACCTAGCTGGAAGGTCCGGCAGAGTTATGAAGTTCCGTTTACACTCATACCTACAGTCCTCAATGCACTGATGTCTATTATACTCGACTTTTATTGATGACATTATTTACTTATTCAGTTAGTTAATACCTAGCTAGATATTATATCATAGATAAGTATTTTTATCCTCACCGCTATCTCTACATTATAAATTAACGTGGGAATAATAAACGCTACGTTAGTCTTTAAATTCATTAAATCCAAAAAAAAATAGTACATCAAAGCTCATGAAGTTACACATCATTGCCAATATCAGTCAAAATTATCAAGTAGAATTCCTCAGTAACATTATTAATACAAGTTTTAGTTAAATTAATTAAGTTATGTTCAAGAATAACGATAAGACTCGATCCTGATTTAGTTAGGGAAAATTACTTTTGCAATAATGCCAAATTCCAAAACAATAAATTAAATAGTATTGACCATAAACGGTACTTTTACTTCAGATCACCGTGATGTATAAAGTTTGATTGTGCTAATAACTCGGTGTGCGGTGTAACTCTTGGTTGGTTCAGAGACTTTACCTTTCAGGAGGACTTATAACCTTTTAATAAATGTACCTTACCTTAGGATATCGTGTCCCCTATAATACTTGATAAACACTACTACTTAAGGGAAACTTGAAAATTACTGTTTCGTTCACCAACAATCACAATCACACAGAAAACATCACATTTCAACATTCACGATCCCGAGTACAAATATTTATTATGCATAAAAAAAATTTGGAACCCGCGGTTCGGAAGTCACTAACCACTGCGCACCGGATTCGTCAAAAGGAGATACCATTAGAAAGCTGCATCTGCACTGAGTGACATAGGCTATATAATATTACTAGGTGTAAACGAAACTATTGTTGTCTAAGTTCACTAGTTTAAATATAAGATGTTAACCATACAATCCAATATCTAATTTAAGGTTTTTATTTGAAATAGAAATAGTAAATAATTGAAATTCACTTATCCCTTAAAGTGAACATAACCAAACAAACATGACAACACATAACCAAATAAAGTATTGCTAGCATAAAAAATTGAATTAAAAACAATTTAGGAAGAAAAGTAAAGACAAATTAACTTGGAGCAGCATAATTATTTTAATTTAATTAATTTTGTTATCTTTCTTATAATTATGTCTATTGTTCCAGCTTGATGGTCCGCTGAGATGAGCTCGTGGGGCCCGGCGTGGACGCGGGGTGCGCGCGCGCAGCTGTCGCGCGTGGGCTGGCTGCGGCGCGCGCTCGTCATGCTGGCGGCCGCCGCCTGCACCGCGGCCGCGCTGCTGTACTGGCGGCAGCAGCTCGACGATCGCGCGCGCCGCCCTATGCATGCACTGTACGCGTAAGTTTATCTCATCGTAACCATACGGTTATACGGTGGCATATGAAATGGGGTTCTACAAAATGCGTATAAACCACTCCTTCGGGCCGGCGACGCATTGGTTACTCCTCTGGTGTTGCTCATGTTCATAGGCGACGGTGACTCCTCTGGTGTTGCTCATGTTCATAGGCGACGGTGACTACTCTGGTGTTGCTCATGTTCATAGGCGACGGTGACTCCTCTGGTGTTGCTCATGTTCATAGGCGACGGCGAATCCTCTGGTGTTGCTCATGTTCATAGGCGACGGCGACTCCTCTGGTGTTGCTCATGTTCATAGGCGACGGTGACTACTTACCATCAGGTCCGTTTACATTAAAAAGCAATAAAAAAAAACCTAACATGTCAAAAAGTAGGGATACGGTGACGCACTTTTTTTAGTCATGGCAGCATTGGCAGCAGTTCTACGGGTGGGGTGGCATCCTATACATGTATTGTACCTACTCTAAAATAAATCTGTAAATCTTTATCTTTCCGCTAGTCTAACACTTTTTCCTTTCAATTAATTAATTAAATTACTTGTGGCATCACCAGGCCTAAAGATTCAATCTTGCAGTGGCCACACGAGTTCTTTTAATGACGCAAACTTGTAGTGGTATACTCGTAGGTGCATGTAAATTAACAAAAAAAATTTACTTTCAGTGGTGTCGACCCACAATGGACATGGATCTGCCGAAACGATCGCTGCGAGAGGCTTCCCGCGTCCGACTCTTCGATCCTGCAGTCATTGCCGACCTGCAACATGCTGTGCGCTTCTACGCAGCTGTGGCCGCAGCCCACCGGCCCCGTCAGCCTGGCCACTGCCGCCGTGCCCGTGCGGGCCGACGGACTCTCCATGCAGGTCACCGCCTCCCCCTCCAGGGAGGTCACCGAACACATTAACGACGCCTTTGCATTAATGCGCGACGACATACGATCCCTAGAAAAGGCTGCCGGCGGGAAAAGACGAAGCGACATTGGGACGCCTCGCGATATCCTGATACGCGTCGCCGTAAACGGCAGCGCAGACGTTCGGCTACGCCTCGACACGGACGAAAGCTACAAGCTTTCTATAAGGCCTAACGACCACACCTTAGTAGCTGACATCACGGCGCACTCGTTTTGTGGAGCCCGACATGGACTCGAAACAGTCTCGCAACTGATCTGGCTCGACCCGTACGCCGGTTCGCTCCTAACTCTAGAGGCGGCGAGCGTCGAAGATGCTCCTCGGTTTCACTTTCGCGGCCTGCTTCTTGACACGGCGCGAAATTATTTCCCCGTGCCTGAAATCATACGAACGATAGACGCGATGGCCGCTTGCAAGTTGAACACGTTTCATTGGCACGCAAGTGACTCCCAGTCGTTTCCATTACGACTTGACAGTGCGCCCCAGCTTGCTCAGCACGGGGCGTACGGTCCGGGGGCGATTTACACGCCCGAAGATATCCGTGCCATAGTTCGCAGGGCGAGATTGCGCGGCATTCGAGTTCTAATAGAAATAGACGCACCGGCTCACGTGGGGCGGGCGTGGGCTTGGGGTCCCGCGGCTGGACTTGGACACCTCGCATACTGCGTCGAAGCGGAGCCTTGGAGCGCCTATTGCGGCGAGCCGCCGTGCGGACAACTCAATCCGCGCAATCCAAACGTATACGAACTGTTAGAACGAGTGTACGCCGAAATCATTCAGCTCACGGGAGTCGATGACATATTTCATATAGGCGGCGACGAAGTGTCCGAACGGTGTTGGACTCAGCACTTCAACGACACCGATCCCATGGACCTCTGGCTGGACTTTACGAAGCGGGCGATGCAGGCTCTGGAGCGCGCGAACGGCGGGAAGTTCCCCGAGCTGACGCTCCTTTGGTCGTCGCGCCTGACGCGCTCTCCGTACCTGGAGAAGCTGGACAGGAAGCAGATCGGGATTCAGATATGGGGAGCTTCCCGGTGGCCGGAGTCACGCGCGGTGCTCGACGCCGGCTTCCGGTCGGTGATATCCCACGTGGACGCGTGGTACCTCGACTGCGGGTTCGGGTCGTGGCGCGACAGCTCGGACGGGCACTGCGGCCCGTACCGCTCGTGGCAGCAGATATACGAGCACCGACCGTGGACGGAGGAGGCGCCGGCGATGGCGACGGGCGCGGAGCCGTGGCGGGTGGACGGCGGCGCGGCGTGCCAGTGGACGGAGCAGCTGGGCCCGGGAGGGCTGGACGCGCGGGTGTGGCCGCGCACGGCGGCGCTGGCGGAGCGGCTGTGGTCGGACCGCGCGGAGGGCGCGGCCGCCGACGTGTACCTCCGGCTGGACACACAGCGGGCACGCCTCGTGGCGAGAGGAGTGCACGCCGCGCCGCTCTGGCCGCGGTGGTGCTCGCACAACCCTCACGCGTGCCTCTAGACTGACCGGCACGAGTTACAGACGATTAATAAATCTTATCAATGAAATGATTCTTAATTAGAAGTAATGGTTACACAATTACCCGTAGCTTTATATTGATGGTGTTACTTATTTTTAAGTTGATTCTCACTCGTTACTGTAACATTTTTGCCTTATGTATTTCAATGATTTTTATGTATTTCATGATTACTCGTATTACTAAGCCAAAGGCAGATGGATTAATTTGGGGCCCTCACCCCAAACGGCAACGGTTGCTGCACTCTTCTCTTCAGATGACTCCACCTGCCTTTGGTTCTGTAATCTAAGATACAAGGAATGATGCTTTAGAATATAAAAATATAAACTGTAATTCACTGTTGCCCTTTAGATACATTAAAAACATTCTGATAGGTTGACAGAACAAAATATTAATGCGATATGTCACGAAATTTACACATTAATTACATATCTATGTAAACAATCTTGTTCGATTCAATTTTACTTTAGTAACTTTAAAATTACAAGCAGGCTGGATGCATATTATTATAATGCAGTAGATACTTGTGAAGCATGTGATATTATGCCAACATTGTAGAATTAACAGTGCAAAGAGCTCACCTATAGTAGGTACCAATTACGCATTGGCATTATTTGTTGCCTGTGACGTCAAGACGATTTTTGAAAGGTTTCATATACAATTTAATAGTATAAAACTAGTATTTATACTTTAAAACTTACCCTGCATTATGAACGTTTAATAAGTAAGACTATACCAATTTAGTGTGTACATATTAAGGCGATTGATTAAATAGCTTTAAAATTAATCATGTTTGTAATCATACAATGCGACTTATATGCACAAAATGTAGTAGTAGTCTTAATATAAATAATAACTTGTTGTGTTAATAGTGTTCATACTTTAAACTGATGAGATTATGTGTAAGTAAGCCAAGTTCCCATGCCGAAAAAATGTGTTCATTTAAAGTTGTACAGATATCAAATGAAAAAATGAGAACACGTGTTCAGGCATTCTGTATTAAAAAAATCAATGTTTATATTTTACTATCTATGTAGGTAGGTATTTATTACTGTGTTATCTATCATTTTTATTCACTCAATCATAGAAATTAAAATTGTTTAGCGCGTGTAATTTGGGTACTTCCTGTTGGTCAAACTAGTGTAACTATTGTCCTACACGAAAAAAATTACCAGTTTGGCCCGGTGGTCAAACTTTATTACTTATACGATAAAAACGATTGGTGCCAAATATCTGCTATGTTACCTTATAGCGAAGTAAAATATTCATTTCATTACATTTCTAAAATGGGAAACATTTTAGAAACCAACTAATTACATCGTAAAATTTGACCACCAAGGCCACACTGATCATATTTTTTCGTGTAGCACAATATAGTTAAACTAAAAAGTTCGAGCAACAGGAAAAAACCAATAAATTTTGTCCTGGTTGTCAAAGTATCAGGATAAAAACCAGGAAAATTATTCCTGTTGGACAAATTATCCTAATTAAATAAACTAGTTTGACCAACAGGAAGTACCATTAATTTAAACAAAAGGTCTACTCACTTTACTTTATTTTATACTATAATCAAAGTATTCTTATTAACCATACGGTTCATAAGAATTAAATAAATCGATACATGATCGATACTTACGTAATATTATTGAACGAAATTTTTTTTTTAGGTATTGACTTATATGTACATAATTATTTTGAAAATGTAATGAGTAAAACTAATTGAATTCAGTAATATCATTGTATTCATTGCATTCGACTTAAATTTAGCTTAGCGGCTGATAAAAAAGTACAATAGAAAAGAAAATTTACGTACTTAAAAAAAGCTAATGTATTTAGCTTGTTTTTGACTATTCGCCATATCATTTAAACCTAAATTTATATCCAATTAACTCGTTTTTGTATTATATTTTAGATAAAAATGGTTCGTATAAAAATTCTTGGTAGTTAAATTGTGTCATTATTACCAACAATTATTTCTGATCATACCAATTGATTTGACTTGGTAACTGAGGATGTACCGAATATGAATTTTATACTGATTCCAATTCTTAGTACCTACATAAAATTGTCTCGTAATTTATTCGTGTTATGAGCGAATGAAAGATTTAAATTTAAAAAAAAACGTGCTGGACTGCATGTCAAATTCAGCTGGCTTGTGAAACACTGTTGTATTGAACTAGAAACTTATGAAGGCCGTAGACTGTAAGATAAGCTGACCTCAGATGAAGAGCTATTTAGAAGTTAGTTTGACAATGAGATATTTTACTGAGATAATTTGTTATTTTTAGAATGTTGTGTAGATTTATACTAAATTTTTATTTACATTTTTTAATTACATCACAAATTATTATAATACTCAGTTAGACAAAACACTCGAAAATAAATAACGTTTAATTTTCATTTAAAATAATATTGCAAATGTAATATATGTAATATTGTAATAGTGTGATGAAATCAATAATCAGCACATCATCTGACATGTATAAATAATCTATGCAGTATGAAATATATCTAATCCAATCATTACATAAATATTATTTAACATTATACAAGTACATTTACAAAGATTTTATACATAGTCAGAAAGAAGGCAATATCAACATAATAACAGATTATAAGGTTTGTTATTCTGTTACTGTACACACAATATTGCTCTAATTTGGCAAGACCTCCAGAAGAAATTATTTATTTTAAAGTTACTCTAGGATTACATTACATCCATAGGTGTCATATAAAAAAAAACATTGTACCTACTTATATCTTAAAGATTTCATTACTTACTTTTTTTTGTAAAATATTACTCTTACCTCTTTATCTTCATGTTTATGTTAAGAGTCAAACGTAACTCGTAACCACTTTTGACTGCAAAAATGTCATAGTCACAAATACTAATACAAAATATTTTTGCATTTTTAAGTGGCTTTGACCAACGTCTTTAGTTAAAACCACTTCATCATCACAAACCCGTCTATGTCCCATTGTTGGGCACGGGTCTCCTCTCAGAATGGGAGGGATTAGGCCAGATATGTTATCTCTCTGCTTACCAGCGACAAGTCAAAAGTTGTTTCCTTTGGGAGTGCACATTGGGGAATTGGACATGGTCCTTCGAGCCGGATAAAGTATTTACTTTAGCCCATATGGGTCGTCCCTTTTACTGTGTACGGCACGGAAACAGGTGGGGGAACGCCACTGAAGTACTCAAGGGCTGACCGCTATCTTTTCAAACCACTTGCGACCACGAAAATAATTCAAAACTGCTTATAACTCAGGGCATCGGTTAAAACTTCTACTTTTGCTTGATTTTTGCAGTCAAAAGTGGTTTTGACCTTTTATGAGTTTTGACACTAACTTATACATGTAATTATTTATAAAGAACCCTTATGACAAGTAAATATTTAAGGGCACCGATTCGTATGCCAAATTTTATTTTATTGTTATATTTATGATATATTTTATGCCAAAAGAAACCTTTCTTATATGAAAACCAAACCCTACCCAAAACAAATTAAATTCTTATAAAATCCTCCCGCAGACTAAATAATTTCAAGCTGAATAATATGAGATCTTGCCAGGTAGTATATTTTATGATTGATACATTAATCTTAAATTCCTTGAGTTTGCTAGTATTTTTGTAAATATAGTAACTAATTTTGTACATTAAAATTATTTATTATGTTACAATTTATTTTGAATTGTCCTCGTATGTGGCCTTTGCATATTTCACTGTAGCACATCGCCTTACAAATAACAAATATTAATGTATGTAAAAGTCACAAAGTCACAAAGCAAAGGTTTATGGTAGCATAAAGTAGTCAAATTCAGTCAGTTAAAGATCTCAACGGGAAATGAGAGTGCGAAATCCATGACATTCACTTGTTTCTTATTTGTATTGATTGATATACTACACAGCTCAATATGTATAGCGATATAAAAGATTATCTTCCTTATATAAGATCGTCTTACCTACGATTCAGGGAAAAATACTACAAAATTATATATTATTTTGTAATGCGATGTGACTGCGGATTGCCAGTAAGTATGCGCCGCATGACGTAATCGCGTGTAATGATCCGGATCGATAGCGAAACTAGCGGGTATGGTCAGTTAACAGGCACAATTTTGTACATTTTCTATGTAATGTTTGGTGCTACTGTGGTTTTCGTGGTGTACTTCTATGGAATAAAAGATAATGCTGACTTTGTGTTTTTATTTGTATAACACTATGTTGTCCTGGAAGAAGTAATAAATGAAGTGAGAGTAACGTTTATCAATTGATTAATTATGTATCAATTAAATTAAGACGGCAGATAAAATGTGAGGCAAATAACATCCGAAACAACACAGTATAGTGAACATGTGTGCGTATTAATAATATGTATATATCTAATAAACAACCTCAATCAAAGCCATAAATATAGTATTTCTTCAAAGTTATATCTGATCCGTTTGAAAAGCACAAGACAAAGGTGATGAAAATTAATCTTGGATTAGAAATTGAGTTTATTAAAAAGCTAATAATGTTATTGCATACCTACTTATCGATAACTTTCTGTGAACTGCACGGTTCTAGCAGGACAGTGATTTACTGCTGAAAATAAAAGACGACTGACTTTTAACAGGTTTTTATTCAATAAATAATAAGCAGTTGCATAATAGTTAATAAAATATAGGCGTGAAATTATTGGTGGGTACTCTGTTTGTGGTGGGTCACAATATATTACGGGCGGCTGCGTCGCTTATTTCTTCCTGAATATATTACTTAGTCTCCGACTGCGTGGCGTGCCCTGTAAGAAAGGAATTATGAAATGTTTCAGTATGTACACCACAGCTCTTTCTTTGTTCCACTGTCGGGCGCGGGTCGCCTATCAGAATGGGAGAGGTCATGCCATAGTTGACTTAACCTAGTGCGGATTGGCACACTTCAAATGCCTTCAAGAACATAGAGAACTCTCGGACAAACCCCAGCGCACGCACTAATAACTTTTCAAAGTTATGTACGTTTAAGAAATTAAATGTCACTTGCTGTAACGGCGAAGGACACATCGTGAGGAAACCTGCATGCCTGAGAGTTCTTCATAATGTTCTCAAAGGCATGTGAAGTCAGCCTATCCGCACTTGGCCAGCGTGGACTAAGGCCTAATCCCTCCCGTTCTGAGAGGAAACCCGTGCCCAACAGTGGGACAAAGAAAGGGTTGTGATGATGATGAGATGACACAGTAGAAATGGTACTATGTACCGTGGTGGGCGGTGGTACTTGTTCAACGAGCTCACCTCGACATTGTCCGGCTTGGCGGAGCGGAAGAGCGCGCGGATGCGGGAGGGCGTGCCGGCCTTGCGCGACGCGTTGGGCTCCGCCTCCACCCGGAGCGACTCGCGCAGCTCGGAGTCCTGGAACCATTCACATTTCCTTATAATACTTCCTCTTCGCTGCGACCCATAGACGTCCCTTATGAAGAACTCTCAGGCATGCAGGTTTCCTCACGACGTGTCCTTCACCGTTATAGCAAGTGACATTTAATTTCTTAAATCGCACAATTGGTGGGTGCCGCTGGGGTTTGAACCCGGACCGCTCGAGTGAGAGGCGATTTCGATAGCCACTGGGCTGTCACCGCTTGACTACTTCCTCTTAGTCATAACAAATTACAAGCCTATCGTAGCTGTCAAATATTTTGTCACTTTCTTTCAAATTCTGTATTAAGTTTGAATAAAGAAGACAAAACACTCTAAGAGCTAAAATCACTGCGACCCATAAACGTCCCACTGGTCTCCCCCACAGACGCAGCTGCAGAGCATACTCCACCACGCTGCTCCAATGCGGATTGGTGGAGGAGTTAGTGGCCAACCCAGTGTCGAATGTTCTCAAACCACCCGCAGGTCTTCGATAAGGCTTAACGACTGTTTCCACCATTGAAAACAACCGGGACCGACGGGTTTACGTGCCCCCCGAAGCACGGTAGCGTCCATGAAATTTTGCCACTAGCGGACACCAGAGCTAAAATAGGTTTTATCATTTATTATGAATAAGACCCATTAAGACTATCTTTATGAAATAATTAAATTATAATAGTAACCAGCAACCATACTACATGAAAAAGGAATTTAAAAAATCATACATAAAAAGTACTTATACGGAACTAAAATACTAATCCGACAAAAAGATCTGCACTCAGCGTAACTATAGATTACAACACTGATTTTCAATACAGTCTCTTTATTACAAACGCCTTTTTGCGAGGGCAACACCGCATAACGAAGGCAAGGTTTTGACAGCTATAAGTATGTTTGACAGGCATGATTACAGGTATAGATGAAAGTATAACATGATGTAAATTAATATTGCTAACCCAGATACTAATGCGTACATGGCAAGTTGTTTACTGTGGTAACTGGCTCGTATACAGCCAGTAGCGCTGATTTTCAGTGCATACCTTTAGAAAAATAGTTCGGATATATAGAAGCTTAAAATGAAAGGAGACTTACCGTGGCGGAGAGGCGACCGGCCTGCTTGCTGGGCGTGGGCGGGCCCGGCTTCTTGTAGGCAGTGATGCCCACCTCCTTGCGCTGCGCGCGCGCACCGCCCAGGGACATGCTCGCCCCGCCAACACTCTGCTACCGATGGAATATCATCATATAAATATTAATTTGTAGCTAGTGTTGCTGCGAGGCTTCAGTGGATCGAACCGACCAGGGGTCTTAGTTATATTTGATTTTTCTAACTTGAAAGTGTGACACACCACGTGGGAACAAAATTGGATATTCTGTAGACACTGTGCAGGCATAAACAAACCGACTTTATTAAATACATATTATATACTTTATAATTTATTTAAATAATTTGACAGGCGCAAACTTGTGGCGCATGTAAAAATGCTCTTATGATTCTTATGATCTTGCTGACTCTTGATGACTCCTATGATCTATGACAAATATTATACAATTAGGAACGAATAGTTGCCACTAATAATGCCTTTACTAGCGTGATAAACTGAAGTCTAAAATGTTTCAATTCAATATTCATTACATTTTATAATGTAGATTAGAAATGTTTGAACTAACCTCAGAAATGACTACATACGAATTTTCATACAGATTGCACCTGTAGAAAGGGTGGTTATAGACATGTCGCGGCATTCTTTTGCCGCTTTTCTTTTGAAAGGGTAGTTTTTAACCGCTAAAGGTAGTTTTTTTTAACAAGCGGTGACAGCAGTGGCTCTCGAACTCGCCTCTCATTTGAGCGGTCCGGGTTCAAACCCCAGCGGCACGCACCAATGACTTTCTAAGTTATGTGCG
>DWTT01000317.1:0-17080 GCA_018250895.1 Carterocephalus mandan | reverse complement strand
AAAAGACGGAACACTACAATTATTTATTTTCAAAACTTATTCTAATTTCTTATATACTAATTATTATGCACTAGGTCTAAGAACTATAATTATATAAAAGGTAAGAGATCGTTCCGAACAAAATCCTAAAGGTTTTACCTCAGCTTTGGATTGTCAACGGCAGCTAGGTTCTCATCTTCATCATAATTATTTTAAAAAAAACAATTAAGGCATATCTATGATCGTCGCTAGTTTCATTTCCTTAACCACGCAATACACTACGCTTCACAAAATGATGAAACTCATTAATACTGGTATTTCAGGTTCGGATCATACTATGTTACTTTATTTCTGTGCAGATTAGTAAATTCAGCGCTAAGCTGTAGTAAATTCCCAAAGGTTTCCGATAATGTTTACGATGTTACTTAACAATAAAACCGGTCAAATCCGAGTCGGACTCACGCACTTAGGGTTCCCCATCAGCGATTTTTAAGGTTAGCCATACACGTTAGATCATAAAGGGGTTTGGGATCTTGTGATCCCAAACCCCAACAGACATACATACAGCAGCGGCATATTAATAGGGTTCTGTTTGTCACCCTTTAAGTATGAAACCCTAAAAACCTTAAAAACTTAGTTTATCTAGCTTTTACATTAACAACTATCGCCCAAAAATGTTGCAGTCCTGCATGGCAATTAATTCAGATTAAAACTCCATAAGCTTCTATTCAGCCTTATAAAAACAAACCCAGCACCCTCTGCATTTCACGGCAATGATACAATTTCTGATTCGAGTCGTACTATCAGCCCAGTGATACGTGTTTGATTCTCTAGAACACGTGCTGGTTGAGACGACCACGTGCTATTTGAATGCATAATAAGGATGGTACCTAGTCTATGCAAGAATATGTCTAGTATTTGTTTGAAAATACTTACCTACACTAGGTTTCATAAATAAATAAGGTTAAGTAGGCCTAGGTCTGTGTTGTGGGCTTGTGGCTTTTGGATGGCGGACCCACCAAAAACCACAATTTAACATCCATGACCCGAGATCAATACAAATATTTATCTGCGAAATAAATATCTAACCTGGCAGATTCTATCTGCAATTCTACCGATGGCTCTATTTTGGTTGGTTAGTTTGGATCGCAGGTATGGATAAACTAATAAAGTAACTGACTTTCATGTGCCGGTACCTACCTACCTACCTACCTACTCTAAATTATTGCACACACAATTTAAAATTCAAATATTTTGCAAGTTCCTACGGGTACATTACGCTTACAATTATAATCAAACATAATTGGGGGAGATTACGATTCGTACGGCGCCACGATTTGAAGGCGGATTCTTATAGATCTCGACGAAAGAAAACGAAATGAAAGAATAAAATTTTTCGATATCTCGCTTCATATTCGTCTGTGATAAGCGTAACTTTCATAATCTGTATGTTCCTGTTACGTTACGACAGCTGTCTATCTTAACACGTTTGTTACTCTTAGTTCAGAAATATATAAGTTCATAATTGTAGCGTAGAATTGTATATTATGCAGGAAGACATGGCGAGAAGCCTATTTACCACTCCGAACAGTACATAAGGCTAGCAAGTATTCACCGCATGCCTCAGCATACATAAATCGCTGCTGATAACGCTGCGATGCTCACTATTCGCATCCGACACGTAGTTAAGTCCGGGGTAATCTGCGAACACTATAATTTGAGATATTACCCCGACGCCGGAGCGGTAGCTTGATTAAAAATTGGATAAAATTGGCCGTGGACAGATGTAGGGGTGTGTAGGAAATATCAGCTCATGAAATCTGAACGAACAAAAAAAACATTAAAAATCCCCTCTCTTACACCACTAAAACTAAAAATTCATGGTTGGGTTAGCAAAGAAGACCTACCATCATACTCGTAAATAGTGCCATCACTTCGTTCAGTCAGTGCTTCGGAGAGCACATTAAGCCGTCGGTCCCGGTTGTTTATAAAGCTAAAAACAATTGTTAAGCCTTGTTGAGGACTCTAGGATGGCTTGAGAACGTTCGACACTGTTGGTTACTAACCCCTCCACTAATCCGCAATGGAGCAGCATTATGGGTTGTAGCATGTAAAATTGCCCGGGTAGTGGAACTTCCCAAAACCCTCACACAAAAAAAAAAGTATTTAGATCGGTTCTAAATAACTAATAATAAGTATGATCTCGTTTGGATAGTTGGTTATCTATTTGTTTATCTATTATGTTTATAAATGTCAGTTGCTTAAATGTTCTTAAGTGAAACTTCAAATTTGTGTTCTCAATTTCATTGATTGCATTTTGAACCGAACTAAACGCTATTGACAGGACTAGACTTGAAGCTGTTCTTTTAAGACTATATATGATCTTCTATGACTTTTAAACCCTTATGAATCACAAAAAGAATAATTGTATAACATATATAAAATTTTGGTAAAATAGGTACCGAAATTCTTGAGAAGTAATTTCAGATCTTTAAGTTTTTTGACAACCCTTAAACTATGCTGTTTCTCGGCGAATCGCCACGGCACGGTGGGAAAGGATTGCATGAAATAAGCGTTTAGGCTTACACTTACTGGTATTTCAATATCCTAAGCACTTATAGATCGTGAAATGTACCGCATGGGAGAGATGTAAGTAGCAGTGATCTAATGCAGGAATTTACGACTCGTTTATGCGTATGATATGATCAAATTGGAAACTGAAATAGTGAGGGAAGACAAATTTACTGCAAATGGCTGATGATTACTAAGAACTTAAAGATTGATCTTCGCTAGAGCAAGACTTACCTACCTATTCATGACTCTTCAAATATTCAAATTGTGTTGTTATCTTACCAGTAAACAAATTAAATAACTTTAAAGTTCTCACTTTCACAGCTTAAAATTTTTGAAATATATATACCTATACGTATATCAAAAATTCGAACTGACCAACTAATGTTCAAATTGACTCCTGTGCTAACTGGGCTAACCATCTCAGCCCGTATGAGGTAGGTAAGAGTATTGTTCAAAGTCTGACTCAGCTGTCATAGCCAGCAGCGGATGGGTTGCGTGCTCATTTGCTATGCATTGCTATGGTTATAATCCATATAAATATTAAAATTAAAAGGTTTTAATATATTTTACGGATGAGTGGGATTATCTACTATTTTTTTTACTAGTTACTTTTACATATCGAGAACACTAAGCTTGGTAATTATAACTAAGAATATAAATTATGACTAAAAACTACTATAAAATAAACGGAGGAAGAATACGAAAGAAATTCACGAACCAAAAGATATTTTTTGACTGTCAAATTCTTACTGTGTACTTACTCTGAGGTTGTTACTATGACGGTAAGCCGTTGTACCGTTTCAGACTGTAAGTCTCAAACACAAGAACGATGTTAATTCTACTGAGGAAGCGTCCTACGTATTTTTGCCCTTCCTCCAAAACCTTATTTAATTTTTAATTCCGTACTGTATATGTAGCTAAGTAGCTAAGGTTGCAGGAGAGAACTGTGCCCAAAACTGGGGTGACTATGGGTCGTAGCTTACGTGTACTGTCTCCAGCAAGTTTTTATGTATTTTAAACTGACACGCGCCAAATGTATTATGTACAATATAGGCAGGCAGTACACCATGTAATCACCCTAAACCGCAACCGCGCCGATACGACTTCAAAGCCCTATAGGTATACATAGACCTTCCTGCGTATATTTACGCATCTCTCCAGACACGTCAAAGCCTATCCTAATTTAAACAGGGCTGTTTGAGCCCCGAGCCTCAGTCACATCGGATTCGCAATGTGGCGCCTCACTCAACGCGGAAAAACATTGAACTAACATTTTAATAATTTTTCTGTTTCAAACAAATTATTTTTATTTTTATATATTTACAATATATTAATAGAAATACTGTAATAACTAATTTATTGAAATGAATTTTAAAGAAAGTCTAATTTAATTTTAGATGTTAAGTACTGTCTCTTATATATGCCCAACGAGTGCCCTTTAACTTTGTGCATTGCAAGTAAAATTTACGTATGTATGAAAATGAAGATTTTTTTGTTTTGTTTTTGGAAATTAACCATGAATGCGGTCAGCCTCAGATTGTTCTGAGTCGATGTGCACCTATTGGAGTTTAATTGATGCATTGTATCCATTTAATAGATACAGTAGCTCGTCTCAAGCTTACTATTTGATACATAGTAGTTAAATAATAGTAGTTAATAGCTAGTTAAATACAAATTGGTATTCGTACAGCGGTGAGAGGATTCCGGCTACCTTTGAGCTGTAGTAAGAGCGGAGAAATCTGTGTGATTGACAGAAACGCTACGTTCTACTACAACATTGCTCTCCGCTATCAGTGGGGCCACGCTGCGCGCCGAACTCATTTCAGGGTTGAGCGAACACCGCCCCCGACGCCCCTACAGCGGTTTGTCGAACGATCAAACTTTAAACATTGCTTCACGTATTTCGGATAATACTGATTATTGTGATATTCATCGCTAGCACACCTTCAATCATTTCCGAATGTCAGTATTCAAGGTTCGTTAGGAAAGTCGCTCGAAGTGCCAGTCGCTGAAATAGGGCTGTCCTAATTAACCTATTCATTAATCATAGATAAAATAAAATAATTATTATTAAAAAAAATCAGATAAGAATAAAATTAAAACTTAATTGAAAGAATAATATTTTTTTCTTTCAGTATCGTATGTTTACTTAATCTTGTTTTTTTTATTTATTTTCTTGGTGAAAGTACCTGATGCCTTGTAGAATCTCAAATATAATTTTCGTTACATTAGCGTAGGTAGATACATACGCAATAATTAGTTGAAGATGCGATTCATGTTCGAGAAAGCTTGGTATAAAACCAAGTTGCTGCTTAAAGTTAGTTAAATGCAGAATAAGACATGTGCGGGGAGCGAAGTGCCTAAGTCAGTGTGGGTAGTGTTCTGTTTTTATTAGCTTGTTGTGTAGAAATGAATCTTGTTAGAAGCAATATCAGGATATTATGGATGGACCACCGATACTAACCAAAATAGTAACGAAGGACTTGAAATAAAAATTATTATGTAAAATTAAAAACAATTTCCCATTACCGTACGGTTTAGAGAATCCTTGATTTTTTTGGTATGTTTCAAGCGACATAGATACTTATTCTTGCATCAACCGTCGAAGGTCGAACTATCCTATCCTATACCTATAAGGTACTGTATGTAGGTAGTACCTAATAGGTCTAGGATAGGTCGCAAGCCTTGGAGCCTCGCTTTTTAAGCAAATTAAAATAAAACTTATCACAATTTTCAAAGTACACAGTCAGTGCTAGGAATCGAGACGGGGTTCCACTTTGTCAAGTAAACTCGTTCCACCCCATGAACTCATATCTCGAGAGCTCTATCAATTTTGCAACATTTTTAGCAAGTTTAAAACCGCGGGGTGTTATTACGGACGCTATAGGGTTTTGTCCCTCAGGGCAGGATAGGCGCCCCATAGAGATACGCGCATATGGCGGCCCCGCCTGTGTTTGAACGAGTTCTAATCGATTTAAAATGTTATTATACGCAGATAGAAGAGTATTTCTTATACGTTGACAGCTGTTGATAAGTGTACCTATAAAAATTTGACGGCGGGTGACAATGCTCGCCAATTGGAGATTGGTGAACTTCTCGTCCCTTAGATAGGTACCTAATATTATGCATATGGATGGTAGCAGGGTTTCCGACAAGCAGGGTTTCCCACAAACACGATGTTTACTTTAGCCAAAAATTATGTAATTGTAAAGTAATGCCAACCTCAATTGAACTCCAGACCTCTCAGGTATGAGTCATTGAATCTTAACGCTTTTTTTTAATCGTTGCATACGAGTCACCTAAGTTACCAAGTACCATTTCTGCCGTGTAATAAATTGTTGTAAAGTTGTGTTCCGATTGGAAAGATATGGTTCCCGGTTAATCTTTTCTTGTCCTCGATATCTAATATAATGTAATAGTAATAGTAAAACATAGAAAAATATCTAATATCTCTAGTACTAACGAATTGACCAAACTAATGTTCCTATTAACATCTTTTACTAATTAGCTTATTAACATGCTTTTTTTTTTAAAACATCTTAAACGTAGGGAACACTGAAAGTTCTCCGCTCCTGGCTGGTCATAAATGTTTGAAATTCATATGTTAAGTAGGTATATTTTTTTAAACATAAGAAACTCAATCATTGATTTAGAGAAAATGGCGGGTAATGGCGGGTCATCTGTTTTTTATCACATATTGACGTTTGTCGTCCGTGGCAAAAATGGAATTAACGTGAAAAGATTTTAGGGCGATGATTTGTCAGCAAGACTGCACTGAAGACGGGCGTCTTAAAAATACTTTTGGGAGGGAAGCACCTCATTTGTATACCGTAGCTTAGTATCGAAGCGGTACCGACGCTTCGACTTTGAACGTGGCCGTGTTTCTCTCCATGACGAAATTCGTGATGGTCGGCCCTCAACTGCGATCACTAAGGAAAATAAGGCTACTCTTAGGTAACTAATTGAAGAAAACCGGCCTATCACCTATGAGGATTCAGGAGATTGGTATGAGTCCACTTTGTTGTCGCTGGATTCCTCATGAACTCACCCCAGATGAAAAACGGACTCTTGTTGATCGGTGTAAAAAATGTTTTTAATGTACGATCACGGACGTTCAAATGCTGTGTATGACATTGTAACAGGAGATGAAACATGGATATACTGTTACACGGCGGAAAGAAAGTAACAGTCTGTTGAATAGGTGAAGGTGAAAGCAAACCAACAAAATTGTGGCAGGTGAGAAACGTAGTCAAAAAAATTGTTGCGTTTTTTTTTTCTCCCGGACGCGTTCTGTCGGCACGGTGAAGAACTAAAGTTAATGCTGAGTGATACACCAGCATTAAATGCTTGTTAGTTGTAGGTTGTTTGCCCAGTGTCTTCGAAAAAGTTAGGTAAAAACGACCAAGAAGTCGCATCCTATTGCACCATGACATTGCATCAGCACACACCGCAAACAAGCACGAAATCCCGCACAGAGCCCAGACACACGCCCACATGCGATTTCTTTATTTTCCCAAAATTGAAGGTTTGTTAAGAGGTAACATTGTAATAATAATGAGTTACGCGAAAGTAGGTAGGATCTATGTTAATTAAGGCTAACTCTAATTATAAATTTTTGTGTCTTTTTTAAAGTATGTCACAGTCGTCAAGGAGGGTTGCAGATGTATGATGTTCATCAATAAAAAAATACAATCACTATTATAAGAGTTGTATCGTTTCACGCTGAAAACTTAACCAAATTCTATCAAAAGCGTGTTTAAAATGCATAAACAAGCTGATTGAGTGTTGAACGTCTCACTACGTAGTTATTAACACGTTCAAGGAGCCTTTAGCGCAGTGTACTATTTGCATATTTGCATTCATTGCGATTTTATCGACAAATCGATGTTTCGCACAAGACGGGTTCCAATCGGTGTTTGAGCATCTTTTATTAAAGCCAACAACGTTATTACGGGCGAATAATCGAAATGGTCGAATAAAAAACCAATGAGGTTTGACCACGCAGGTTTTATAATAACATAATACGAGCAATTTGAGCGATTAGCATCGGCCGGAAGTTATTCGCAGGAAGCGTTGTGGGCGGCGCGCGCGCATCCGACGCTACGCTGGGGAAAAATCGGTATATCAATCTATGTATTTATTTATGTATATATTTTATTATATTTAACTTTTACACAGAACATTTCACATAAGAAATTATAAACCAATTTCAATGGTACAAAAGAACTTATTTCCAAAGTGAATTAATGTCTTTACAGTAGGTATGAAAAAAAATTAATCTGTCGTGTCAGTAAAACTCGGTCGACGATTATTTGAGAGGAATTATTATTTTATTTACCTTGATGTACTATACAATTATTTAAATACAATCTATCACCGCATATTTTTATGTATACAAGATTGGCAAAAAGTACATTATTATTAAAAAAAAATTAATCATTTCAAATCATTTTTATTCTTGATTCTATTCAAGAGGACTTATTAGTGGTATTCCACTAAACTACTATTTTGTACTTACATAGGTTTTAAAATAAACGTTGGGCTTCTTATTATAAGAAATTAAACGGACCAAAAATTGCGTTTAACTTACTAATCATTGCTTATGCGTATATTTTTTGCTTGCACCATTAATAGTTTACCATGTTAAAAGAAATCCTACACCATATTTATAATAAACGCTAGATTACCCCGTATTAGGAGGCATTATATTTTTATCATGCTGAGACTTCTACACTTTAACTACCAGGTATTTTACTCGAGAAATTATTAATACTACTACAAGACTTACATATCTCGTTTGATCGCAGAAAAACGATTAATTGAGCCTTAAGCGGTGATAGTCTAGTATTCGGGTAGGTACTCATTTCAGAGAACCTATCTGATAAAATCTTGTAAATCTTGCAAATCTCAGCAACATTGGTGTTTGTTTAAAACTGTGTAAATTTCACTCGGTGCAAGGAAAACATCGTGAGAAATCTGAAAAGCTCAATCAAGATCGACATTCAACCCATAAAAGCCTTGTAATATGGTGGATTTTAAAATGTTGAATAAAATGTTTCAGTTTATCACCAATAAAACATGTTGCATTGCATTTCGATAAAGCTTGTCGCTATGTGCGATGATGATAAAACCAGCAGGATATAGCCAAACTAATAATTATTTTTATGCAATTATGTTCCGGTTGGAAAAGTATGGTCTCCACTTTTATAGAGGCGACCTCTTAATTCTTAGTTTTCAAGGGGTCACTGTACAAGGGGGCGACTTTCAACGAACCATTATGAGTTTCAACGTTTGAATAAGAAGAAACATATATTTGTGAAATTACAACACAATATGTCTTAATATTTTAACTATTATGGTTATTATAGCCCGGTCACAATATCACCTGCACCTGGCGTAGATGAACTTCATGTCGGCGCTCTGGTACGGTGAGAAAAACAAGCATCGGTAGGAATTTTAATAACAGAATTAATGTTTGAATTTAAGATTTCTTTCTAAATTTATTAATGATTATATGATCTAAAATGCATTCCAGCGAGGTGCAGAGATATCGTGACCGGGCTGTATATATATAATGTTATTCTTAGTTTTAACTAAACGTGTTTTTGGATATGCTTGATTTTGACCTTGTTTCCAGTCACTAAGCTTTCAAGCTCAGTGAGCTTTTGACGGTAAAAAACGTGTCCGATGCAATTGAGTCGTGCCGGCGAACTATTGCAGCCGCTTGCATAGATCTGCACTTGCGTAGATAATCGTACCGAGCACGTGTCGCGGCGATGCTGCACGCATTCACGCGACATTGAACCGCATTGAGAGGACAGATTTCGATTAACAGTGCTGGTAAGCCAGCTAAGGCAAACGTCATTAAGCTACAGGTTCGATACCCGTATGGGCCAAAATATTATTGAGTTTTTCTAACTTGAAATTCCTAGAAGCCTAGAGATGTAGTCCTTGCTAGTTGCTAGTCCGTAGTCCGTACTAGTAGTAGTTTTACTAATAGTTGGTCGGTTATTGTCTTGTCGGTTTTTTTACAAAAAATACCTTATTATAACATCACGCCCTATATTTTATCCAAGGGGTATAATGTAATCATAGGTTTACCTATATTATTATATCCACTTTTCACCAGTAGGTATGTAGTACGTAGGTACATTAATTAAAAAATATAGCCGTGATGCTATGATAAGGTATTTCAGGTTAAAATTATACTGTAGCTGCCAAGCTGTTTTCGCTTTTGCAGATAATATAAAAATATATAAGAATTTCGATTGTATACATTTGACTTGTGTTCTGTACTATTAAGTATTCTGTGGTTCTGATAGAATAACAAATATGCAGGCACATAAAACCTAAAACAACAAACTATACTTTGATTTTAAACAGAGTTCTTGCTCAGTCAACTATGATGAGTTTTTGAAATAAGATCAAGGAAAGGTTGAAACAATATACCTATTACAGTCCTTTTCTTTGAATGTGTCGCTATCTAATGTTTTCAGGTGCACTAAGTATATGCATGTATGATAAAGTTACAAAAGAAAACATTAGATTTTTTTTACGTACCAATAATATTGAAACTAATTATGACAAAAAATATTGCTGCATGGAGGTGTCGGCGTGATAAGTAAGCCTGACAGCAACTACGAGTAAGAGTTTCTGCAAAAACTCACACACACAAATTTACGTTTGCATTTTTAACAGATATTAATATCTGAAGAGCCTCGGATTTATAGATGAAGTTTGTTCTCACAATTTCTTTATGATAAGGCGGATTTAATGGCTTCAGTGGCTTAATCGGTCACTTTTTGTAGGAGCTAGACAACCTACACCTTTTCCTGACCCTCGGGCTATTTTACGAAAAAACAGAGATAAAGGACTATTTTATCGGTTTTTATCGATTGCCGATTATTTTAATCGGAACGGCCCGGGTGTCCGTCTGTCGGTAATGGTCGTAATCGGTTGCTAATCGGCGTATAATTTACGAAATTGTCGATCCATGTCGGCGACCGACCGATCATCGTTCGAAATTAGTGATGCGGTCAGATTATCGATGTTTTGTATTATAAATGTTGTTAGCTGATATATGAATGTACTTAAGCAGAAAATATAGGTAAGGTAACTTTGAAACACCTACAATAAATCGTCACTTTTCGGCTTAATGCCCAGGTTTTTACAAAAACCTATCCAGCTAGTTTTCATTTTTAATTTTGTTCTACCAAATTGCTGCTGCATGCTCATTTGCTGCTCATCTATAATAATAATAATAAGCCTTTTTATTTCTACTACAAACTACAAATAACTCGTAGTAGTCGCCTCGGCGGCGAAGGCCTCCCCTAAGCCTCTCAATTCTGCTCTATCTCTTGCTGCAGTCATCCAATACTTTCCTGCTTATCTATATCCATAAAAAATAATTCAATTTATATTCACATAATACTGAAGTTACCTACTGGTAAGTATAATTTATTTGAATAATATTTACTACCATAAGCGAGGCAAATTTTACTTAGCGTGTTTTTGTGATCTACCCGCCTTTTATTAGTAGGTTAAGGTGACTGTTTGGCTCCATTAAATTTATGTTCTTACTTGTTCTTACTCATTACCCGGTCGGTGTTATAACATTTTACGACATCTCGTAAAAGTAACACAATAATTATAAACACACAATATTTTTTATCCATGCATTTAAGTTTATTATGGATGCATTGATTGGTGGAAAATGTGTTTACTAAATCATAAATATACCATTTGGCGCTGGTCATATAACTGGAATAGCCCGTCCAAGGAAAATATCGCGGTTGGCTACAGATTATAAAATATCCATCAATTTGTTATGTAGGTATCTTCTACGACTTCCGTATAACCTGAGCGTGATACCCAGGTTAAACGTGAAAACAAGTACCGTTTTGTCTTAAATAGATAATATTCTACTATGTATTAAATGCATCCACTACACATATATTTAATTATATTATATTATTTTTGACGGGACCGTTGGCGCAATAAACTGACTATTACGACAGTGATCGTGGTCACCTTCGGCTGCGCCTCGGCTCGGGTAGACATTTGTCGGAACTCTTTGCAATGACTTGCTTTGCTTTCCGCACTCGTAATGAAATAATTCTAATGTATGTAGGTACATATATCAGTATCTGACACCCATAATACAGATGGCCGTGTGTGAGGATGTCCATGATAGGCAGTCGGACGTCTATGGGTTACAGCTAGATATATTGTATTACAAGTGCTGGTGAAGCACTGGTGAAAATTGAGCGTTAACTCACAAATACATACCTCGAATAAAGGCGTGATGTTTAGTTTATAGCTATCGAATATTTTAATCGAATCGATAGTTATAATCTACCGCATTGTTTGTAACAAATTATGTGAAAAAAGATGTAAAATTGGCAGCGAACCGTCTAACCCCTGTATTGATCACAATAATCGATCGTGTGCCGCGTAATTGCGCGGGATCGAACCCGCGACCCATTATATCATTATAGTCGATCGACCGAGACAATAGAATATACATTTAACCAAAAATAAACTCTTTTGGATGTGTTTAGAATCAAATATTCAATAACAGCGCAAAACGACTGGATATCCTTTGTAGTGTTACAAGAATAAATGCGATTTCTGTTCCTTATTACGTTGTACTACGGTCGATTTTACGGGTCTTTTTTATGAAATAGGAATTAAAGCATCTCAAAATTGGCGGGGAACGACATTCAGGCGCCGGCGCAGATGTGACGTCACACTACTTTGATAGATTGCTTACCGTTTTTAACATGCTTTTATTAGCTTGGTTAGTATGTATGTAGGTATTTATGTATGTATGTAATGGAATATTTTAACGTAATTTTCGTCCACTTCAAAACGTCGGATTAATTTGTGACTTTGCACACTTATCAAGGACCGATGACAAAGCAATAATTAAAAAAAAGCGTGATAATGAGATAAATTTAATAAATAGTTCGGTGCTTTTCAGTTTTTTTAATGTTGTTGTTATTGAAAGACAATATCATACATAATATCTATTACCAAATATAAGTACTTCATGTAATATAATATTTTAATATATTTATATTTATAAAAATACTTATCGTTAAGGTCCTGCCTAACCAAAAGTGTCCGTCGCCTATAGTCCTAGATACGGGCACTAGAACGAATGTCGCAAATGCTTCACTTATTCAATATTCAGAATCATTGCCTACTGCTCCAGGAATTAGATAATTAAATGTGGAAGACATAACAATTTTTAACGAGTTTAAAACTGCATACGCTTCAGAGATGAGACCGCTCCGCTCATAAGGTGTCTCTGGAAAGCCCTTCGTGACAACAGAACATATTTTTTACGAGACATATAAATTTGTTCGTCGGACTGGTGTGGTTGCCGACCGCAGACTGCCTTTGAGAGTGCCGACGCAAATATTATGAGAAAAACGCCCATAAGGCGACAATAAAACATTGGTGGAATCACCGCAATACCGTAATGGCACTTATTTATGCGAGGACGAGGTTAAGGAAATTCGTACTGTTGGCATGTAGAAAAATTGTGTACCTATCTGATTTAACTAGTGGAAATACAGCTATCAGTCATTCCAAAGGAATTTCGCCTAAACGAGAGAGAGACACACTTAAATCATGTCTAATAAGATTGTTCATTTAAGAAAAAAAATCTTAAGTTTATAGCCTTATAATCCCTTGAACTCACGCACAGCATGAGCTTAAGTAAGTCATGGGTCTTAGCCGTTGCTGTTGATGTTTAAATTTTGCATTTGAAGACCGAAGTACTCTTAAAACAAGTACCTACTATCTAATCAACCCCAGCTTCGTGACTGACGTAAAAGTTAAGTTGTCTTTGATATTAACATAATAATAAAAAATGTCAAATCGAAGTCAAATCCATTATTTACGTTTGTTTTTCGGCGACGCGAGACGACAGCGCTACTATAAATTACGCGGCTAATAATCCTTTTGTCACAAATCATAATACGTTGTTAACGAAGGATGTAACGCACAAAAAGGAGTTTGGAACACCGTCGATTAATCCAAGGTAGAGCTAATCAAGTCTATCAGAAAATGGAGGAACAAAACCTTCTTGTTCCCGAGTGCGGGGTTAAAAAACAAATGAATGAGGTGGTGTGCCCACTTCGTGGGTACGTTTCCACTGTACACTATGTACCTACGAGTACGAACATACGTTTCTAAATCCTTATTCCATCGTGTACGAATTATTTTTATACAGAGTATTTTCTACAGGTGTTGTAGATATCTGCTAAACCTGTAGAAATCCGACTCTAAACGAAAAGCAGCATCAGTGGCATTTAAAAAACCGAGACCGACGGCTTAACGTACCCTCCGAAGCACGGTAGCGCCCATGAAATTTTGCCAATAGTAGTCACCCATCAACAAACCGACCGCGCCCGTTGTTGCTTAACTCTATCGATCACATTGAATCGACGCGTGCCATAGGACTATGGACGCTACGATCCTCCACACCACGTAAATTCAAACGGTCGAATGGAAACGCGCCCGCAGAACATAAATCATGTTCGGCCGGGAACCGAACCCGCGATCCCGGCTAAGATTTTAATAAACATGAGGCTATCTCGGGGTGTATTCATTCATGAATGTTTTTTTATTATTTTAATTACGCGCAGGTCGTGTGAAGGGCTCGCCTGTTTTTAGATCGCCGTAATGATTCGATGGGAATAGCGTTGGCGTTGGAACGACGGTTTTTCAGTGAGTTTAGATTACGATTAGTTTTCATCATCATCATCATCACAACCTTTTTTTTGTCCCACTGTTGGGTACGGGCCAAAATGGGCCTTAGTCCACCACGCTGGCCAAGTGCGGATTGGCAGACTTCACATGCCTTCGAGAACATTATGAAGAACTCTCAGGCAGGTATCCTCGCGGTGTGTTCTTCACCATGATAGCAGGCGACATTTGATTTCTTAAATCGCACATAACTTAGAAAAGTCATTGGTGCGTGCCGCTGGCGTTTGAACCCGAACCGATCGAGTGAGAGCCGAGTTCGATAGCCACTGGGCTGTCACCGCTGAGTCACGATTAGGTGTATAAAGAAATAATAATAAATAAGACCTAAATAAGACCATCAGGCTCATACTCATACTCATAATGTCGTATGACAGACATCTTGGAACCATAATGTTGAATTAGAAGAGCCTCGGTGCAGACCCAGGGTCTGTCTGTCTGGTCTGTGGGTCGGGCAAGTTAAGAGGATCGCAGCGGAAGTAATATGTATAGTTATTTAACATAAGCCATTTTGAGTCACTTTCACCGCCTATAACTCAAAGGTTACTAGACATAACACACTTAATAATTTTGCTTTTCTAATCAGACTGAAAACCGTTATTCCTATTTGTTTGTGCAGGTTTACCAGAGTGGTAAAACTTTATATTTATATTTCAAGATTTGCTCCACAGTTCCACTACCACCCACCACAACCCTTTTACTGTCCCACTGGTGGGCACGGGTCTCTCTGAATAGGAGGAGTTAGGCCTTAGTCCACCACGTGCCTTTGAGAACATTATCACTCAGTTACATGTATATAGAGGCAACCATCTTTGTCCTCTAGGGTACCGCAGTAACGCCCCTGGGACCGAGAATAAACGAGACACTTATTAGTCTTATTCAGGATCTGATATAGTTATCATGAGCGGCACCAGATAACTGATACTTTTTTGCTGAACGAATAAAAATGTTCACGTCTGCTCTTATAAATAGAAAATTCTCCTACACAGTTAAAGCTAGAAATCAGTCGCGCATTTCTTAGAAAATACCTTGTTGCGTAGGGCTTGAACCTCGGACCACTCTATCCGAAGGCCGAACCACTGGGCTACCTCTTGAATACATACCAAGTACGGCAATAAGAAAGGCGAGAGCGCGGAGCCGGTGGGCGGGGCGGCACGGCAGCCGTAATTACTGGCCGCGCTGCCGCAGACCCGGTGCCGGTTGCGTTATCCCATGTTGCCTCTCATGTTGCCATTATGTAGATAATCTAAAAAACAACGCCTGCATTCTTATTCACACAGGAACGAGAGGTCTTACTTTGGATATACCTACACAACCGATTGGAGAATATTTTACCATTTCCATTGAAATGCCAAATTAGATTTAAAATTTTGGCACGAAAGCTTAGCTCCGAACGAAATTAGGAGGGGATAGTTGCGCATAGGGCATCAATGCAGGGGACAGAATAGGGCTGGCGAATCAATTAGCGCTTACAACTAACAACCCGCTTACCCCGCGCAAGATTATACGTTAAATTTCGACCTCTGCCCTGTAAGTGTAAGCCTGTTAAAAACTAGCACAGTTATCAGTCTACAAGACGTGAAGAAGGGTTTGGCTGACAACTGTCATTTGAATCAAAGATAGACGTGAAGAGCCAAAAACTCGTCTCAACGGGTACCTACTAAGCTTTAATTTGCCTGAACTGCTTCGAAGAGCTGTTCTTATATTTTTTCAAACTATATTTAGTTCTCTCCATTAGGTAGGTACCTTATGACAAAGTCACTTGATTTTTGTCCTTGATCCTCGTCTACAAGAAATTTCTTCTACTCGCTTATATTAAAGCCACTGAATATCATCATCAAAAGTAACATGGTATGCCAATTCCCTCGTGATGTTGGTTTCAACGTTCGTCAGATATGACCCTGCCATATGTCATCATCTTTGTGAGAAGAGTCCATCGCCAATGGTTTTTTATCCGACACAGACATCATACCTACGACATGAGTTGAACGTCAATTATGTAACCATAACATTAAATCAAAATCGTATTACACTGTTATTACAAAAAGTGTGTATGTATTCACTTATAACATGCCCTGGGAGAGTGCGGAAATCAAAATCAGTCGAAAACCACATCGAAAAACGATCGATAGATAACACTGGCAGACAGAAGTCATATAACTAAACCCGCAAATATAATCACTGGAGACTGACCACAAAAACATCACAACCTATTGAAACAGTAGATTAAAATATGATTAAATTTTATTCCACATAAAAAATTGAAAGCCTGCGATGACGAGGCGTTTTTTCAGGGGCGGAGCTGTGAGAAAGATAGTGATTGAAAAAGAACGAATACATATACGTTCGTCTGGAGAGGTCGTCTCGATAGTAGCTATTTACTATTTTTGTGGTCTGACTGCGTGATACTTTTTGTAGAAAGTCAACCCGAATGGCGACGGATAAATGAGGCGGATTCGACTTCTGTCTGATCCGAAGCTGAGATAACTAACATGGCGGATCGGGAGATAAGGATGGGTCGTGGTACGAGCTACATCTGAATGTCAGACTCAGACTATTTAAAATGTTAAAGAATTTCTCTTTATAGAATATTTATAGAATAGTGACTTTCAACTAGGAAGTCGTTGTTATTATTTTATTAAGGGTTAGGTACTTGCGTTTTCCCTAATATTAATGACTAGCTTTTGCCCGCGGCTCCGCCCGCGTGGTCAAAGGGAATTAACAATGAGTTGTTTATCATACATGACACATT
>DWTT01000316.1:0-17086 GCA_018250895.1 Carterocephalus mandan | reverse complement strand
TAACACATTTACGGATTCATTACAAATTTGTGGAGCTAAAGTTAACGCGTTAAGAAGAATCTATTATTATGTCTAATACCACGCGAGCGAAACTGCGTGCGTCCACTATATTGAAATATAATTTTTTTACACCATATGAGACTAATTTTGCTCAAATAGCAAACCGTGCTTTGTGCGTGATTAAATCCACAACAGCACTCGGTCCTTTTGTGGACCCCGGGCGCAATTAAAATTCTCGCGTTTGATCCTACACTTTCTATGACGAACATTGAACCTTCGACACATCGCGATATTAACCTTTGAATCCTTGTCACAAAGTCTAATTTGCCTTGCATATTAGACGCCATAGCCCAGACAATGCACCGAAAGTGACAATAAATAAAAAACGTTTATTGTATGTATGTGACATGAAACCACACGACTGGTTATCCGATGTTAAAGGCTTGTTAGAAGGTTACGTACAGTCAAACAATGCTGGTTTTGACCCAACAGACATGCCTAGTTGATGTTGTTTCTTTGTACATATGTGAACGTTATTTCTCTGATGATGTCACCATGAGGTTTTTACGTATGTCTATATTGTACATGAAACAATTGCATGCATATAGCAATAACCACTATCATATTTCCTGCAGTGGATAGTCTGATTTAAATAATAAAATCAGATCAAGAATTGACAAAATAATCAATGATTATTTGTTCCTTGCCACACCATTTCGGTTCGCGCAAACATTCTTAAATTAAGTCATCTTTTGGGCCAATTGCTCATATTGTAACATGATGACCCTTTATTGTAATCTGAAAACTTACCACCATCAAGTGACTAGATGAGCTTGTTCTCTACGTTTCAGTAAATAAAAAATTGTAAGGATCATTGTGAGTATATCTGTTCTATAAGCCCTATATTGTAGTTATGAAAGTCTATTAAAGTTGTACATTTGTCGGTTCAGAGAACGCAATGATAACCTCATATCAGCAGAGCGCAGATGGATAGCCTAATTACAAACGGTATTATTACTCGTAGGTTGATTGTGATTGTGCTTGTACACTGTAATTATTAAGTAAAAACACTGTTTTCTTCCTAATTTTATTGTTTTATAATTGGATACGGTTAAATCGCTCTCTAATTGATAGATATATTTTATACACTTCAATTTTCTAGTCAGGCCTCACTTGCTCAGCTGCCTTCAGTAGGTAAAGTACCTACTGAGCAATGAAGGTATATTCGTTCTAACAAAATAAATGTAATAATAAAAATTCTATCAATAAATTCATAAATACATCGCAGTTATTTAGAAATGAAATGAAAGTATTTAATAACTGGAAGACGATTATCATATTATAAATTAAAGTTAAAACCTTAACAATGGTTTAAAAAGTTCTATACAATAGACACCGATATCTGGATTAAATTACCTTTTAATGGTAATTGTCATTAATTATATTTGAGGAAAATTAATAACATGATTCCTGTTTTATTCCAAATTCCAACCGAATATTAATTTAAGTTTAAATGTTTCCCACTACCATTACCTACTGCAGATAATGATAATTGGTTAGTAGATAACTGGTTACTTGGAGTCCAGAACGGATTATCGTCGTTTTGTTAATAGAACATTCAATATCAGATGTCAAATAAGATATTCCAAATAAATGCGAAATCGACTTCATAACATACGAGTACATATAAAGAGTTTTCAGATGAATTATAATTTGCTCGTTATGCATATTTATATCTTTTGTACCTAAATATAAATATTTATAGGGTTCGATTGTTGGCACAAATTGCCTAATTTATTTTATTTCCTCTGTTGCCCTACTAAGACTATTATCTAACGGTTCCTCGTGACTTTCGCGTCTATATATTTCTAGCGGATATATGAAGTTGCGTAACTGTTTTATTCTTTAGCCATGATTTAGCCGCATTTTGGTGGTCTAGTTATAATTGATCAAGTCATAGGTACACGAAGCTCAATTCTATAGGCAGTTACACAATTTATTGTGAGTATGGTAAGAAGAGCTTAATTACTATCATACTGACTCTATTGTCCTTTGCTCATTGTGGAGGTTTTGCGGTTCTTGTCAATCTCTGACACCCATAGTACAGTCTAGCGCGATAGCGCCTAGTTTGGGATCAGATGGCCGTGTGTGAAAATATCCATACTTTTATCGCTTTTGGATTGCCTAATGAAATAAATAAATGCCTAGTGAAATAACAATGTGCCTATAAGAACCAGCGGATTTTAGATGACGGCGTGTTTTTAAAAAAAAAGGATTCAACAAACTTAAACTCCCATCCATCGTAATTTAAAGCGCCATACATAGGCTTGCCTTATAATCGGCGATACTCCACCCGTTCTTTCATCAGATCATCGATACACCTAGTCCGTGGGCGACTGCTAGTCTATGTCGTAGTCTCCACTTGAGGACTTGTCTTACCCGTCACTCGTCAGTCCTGCAAGCAACGTGGCCGCTCACCTGCTCATTGCCACTCCAGTTTGTTAACTCTGAAAGCTATGTAGGCAACTTTTGTCTATCTAAGGATTTCATTGTTACACCTCCGGTCATGTAGCGGATAACACTCATCACGTTGAGCTACTTTGAGCTTTCAAAAAAGAGGGTAAGGGATCACATCTTGGATCCATCCAGTTATCACATGTTTTAAATTTAATAAAAATCAACATTGTGTGGAGTAGATGCAATAGTTTACTAAATTACGCAACAGTGATGAATCAGTAGAATGGATCGCGCTCGCGCGACGATGACCCACGGGACGGTCGCTCACCTCGCGACTGCGAGTCTGTCTGTGATATTTGCACTAGCCTCTTAGGTTGGTTGCACTTGTTGCACTTTGTTGTCTTTGTAATGAAAGATGAAAATACCTGGGACATTGTAGACGGGTATCCTAATACGATGAGGATTGACCAATACGATAGAAAAATGCAAATTAGCTAGCAAGTCCTTACTTCTTTTCCTTACTCTTACTCCTTTCCGGCCAAAGCCGATAATGATGCCCACAAAGCCTCCCATGATATAGTCCCGCTCCGCGCACGTCCACCTGATGGGCGGCCATTCCTTAGGGCCGACAGTGACTCGTAGAATGACAGTCACGCAGGCGACGGGCTGTGCAATACATAATGTTGTTTCAACACATTCACGCCGAACGGCGCGCCCAAAAGCGCAGCCACCCTTATTGTTTCGTTCGAAACAACACTGCGTGTTCAACAGCCCGGGTAGAAGGAATAGCCTATAGACCCTAAGACCCTTCAGCCGTAGAGAGCCTGCACAAGGCTGCGGCAAGGAAACAACCCACAAAAAAGAAAACTATTCTATCTATTTCAGACCTACCTACAGTACAACTCTTTACGTAAAGGGGGGATCCTTTATGACACAAAAAGAAAACATTTCGATATATTTCAGACCCATCGGTCTTTCCGGAAATTCCGGAAAGACCGGTAGTATCCGTTTAGATGTGACATATTTTTGTTGCAAAACAACTGAGAACACTGAATTTGCTTGTCTCTTATTCGGTTTTCTGATTTTCACATTTATACTTTTGTTCAGTTTACACTATTCAGATAGAAATTTTTGATGACTGAATGCTCTGCTATATTAGCTATCCACTCCACAGTTTGAAAGCATCCTAGATACAACAAACCGTTTTATTTCAGACACGCGTCAGTATTCATTCGAGTCAGTAGGTCGACCCTAAACCAAAATTCCCATAGCAAACAATAGCATTAAATGCTTGTAAACTCTTTCGACGTCACGGTGAGTGTTTACATCGGATACACAGCAATATTTATTTACAGTGATAACCGAAGGCACTTTGAGGTGAATTGGACTAGCCTTAGCATGGTATGGCTTGATCATGATTTTTATGTATCCTTTAGCTAATAATTTAATTGAACCTCATCCTCCCGTTAAAACATGTAGATTGCCGTAAAAAAAATTACTCGTAAAATGAATTAATAGACAATATTTCTGTCGTTATAAAATATCTTTTCATTGCAATATTTCTTTCCCTGCAGGTATTCTTATGAATGCTACCACATCTTAAGCCATATTGGTGAAGTAAAGGTAAGCGTCTAGTTTCAATCTATATTCTTGTAGGATAGAGATGTCTATAGAGATTCTTTTTCCGTTTGGATCAAGAACTAGCTAGAATTTACTGAAAGGAAACACTTAGTAAAAGATCTAATGAAATCTAAAATATGGAAAGATGTTTATTGCGCGCTTTAAATCGCGTGGGGAACCCTTGACATTCTTCTAATGAAGTTTGTCGACCCTCGTTACTCATTTCATTACACAAATAGCGGTTGTGTGAAACAGTTACGGCAATGGCTATATATCATAAAGCGGTAACGCGGAGCTGCCGTGCACGTGATCCATCGCTTTTCGCATTTACTAATTAAACAAAAACACTCGATTCTGCACGGCATTGTGCTATGCTTATCTGAATAATTTTATTTACCGCTACTACTACAGTAGTCGGTTCCATTCCATAGATTGAATATTCAGAATCTTTATAAATTCAATGATGTTGTTGTAGTATCGTGTTCGTTCGAAGTGCAAAATGCGAAAAAATATATACAGAAGATGTTAATCGAGATTAAATGAAAAACCATAAAACTGACTCACTTTAGAGTCTCGACTCTGTAGTCGAGTAGTAGTACTACTGTCAGTAAAGTTATATTTGTCGAAAACAAAGACCAAAGGATAATGGACGAGAAAATATTTATGGTTACCATAGGACAGACAGGCATTCCAACTAACTTCACATGATGCGACACCTGCGTTGCGGTCGAAAGGGAAACGCGACGTCCGTTGGAAGCACGTTGGTAGTCATTAGCTCGACATTACCGCTTACCATCTGCTTGTAAATTACTTTTTTCTCCAAGCCTTCCTGCAACCAAGTAACTTTGCATATCGCGTGTGACGTGTAAATGGAGGCTAATAATGCTCATTATTCAGTTAATCTTTGTTCGATTGGCAAGAGGCGAGTGCTCCCGCGCCGCTGGTGCATGAAGACAAATGATAGGTCCACGTGCGCGCTCTATTTGTTGCCCGCAATGCCCGCATCCAGCGGCGGCCTAATTATGCAACGTAAATTATAACCACATTGTGAGTTTAATAGTATGCATGATATACAATCGGACAGTGCGGTACAGTATGAGCACAGAGTAGATGGCTTTATTGCGGTTAGCTATCCAAGTCTTGTCCAAGTTATCTTGGGTTGGGTAGTTGGGCTATTCCATCATCATACATCCGTAATTATATTATTAAATATTGAATTGACACACGCACACACAACACACTCTTTATAAGACATTATTCACTTTCTATGTATATATTATTGTACTGCTCAATACAATTTAGTTTGAGATGATTATCGTGAGCTGTAAGTATTTAACATTGTATGCGTTCCCGGAAAATAATGAAGGTCCCGGGATGAATGTTTGTTTGAATAATCTTAAATTTTATTTGAGTTGCTACTGATTTACACAAATTTTACAGTTAGGTAGTTGATCCCGGTGCTTTCCCCAGGAATGAAGTACGAAGGACAAAATTCGATCGGTATAGCATCTTTGAGGAGTAAATAAATAACTTTTTGATGTCTGTTATAAAATTTTCCATGAGCATGGCAATGGCATAGGACCTTTGATTATTAAGCATAGGACAATGACTACACTGTTTTGACAGCGACGCGGCATCTAGGGGTTTCAAACTAATTTAATAAATTGAACAGATAGTTATATACCTACGAACTGTAAACTTAGGCGTGTGCGTGACCTACAGAAAAATATCCGGCCTACATTAATTACTGTGTTAGTTGTGTCGTCGATGTTTGTTCTGATAAATCTATTAATTGTTTCATTCTCGTACGAGTGCAACAGAACTGTATTTCTCTGTTACACTCTTATTAAAACCCACGCAATTGACGCATTGCGACGTTCCTGCGTTTAGCAAGATCTTAATATTCATAGAAGCATAAGTTATTTCATGCTAGGAAACCATGTGTAGTTACTTAACTAATGATAACTTACTAGCAGTTCTAAGTTTTCCTGGGTATTCTTTTGATTCCGATAAAAAAATATCTGTTTAGCCCCCAACAGCATAAAGTGAGTGAACTCCAGACCCTTATCTTATTTGGACATTATATTTAGACTTTCCTCTATTATGAATTATAATCGACGTGAAGAACCTACTTGACTGACCTACTATACATATATATTTTGGTTTGTTATTTTATAAGATTCGGTAACAAAACTAACCAAATGTTTAAAAAAATCATCTAGCCTATCTAATTGATCTACCTTACGTCTACGTTACATACCTGGTAACTATAATGTCGATAGTTTACATGGCTTGAGAAAGAACCATTTGTTGGCATGTTGCCTGATATTCTTGCGTCTGACACTTCGTCATAATGCAAAAAAAGAATGGAAATTCTCGATTGTGATTTAATTCTTTAATTAAAAAAATAATGTTTTTTGCTTTTAAACATAGATTAATATTGCATTGCTTTTAAATTATGTTTCATACATTATAATTTACTTGGATGCCAAACCGACGGCTTTCGGCTATCCAGGACCTATCCCTGGACCTTGGCCCTGACCCTGATACTTGGATGACGTGGTGTGTTCTGTGTTTCTCCGAAGGCTTAGGCAAAGATGGGTTGCAGATAGCTAAGTAGGTACACGTAGTACACCCACTTGTCACCAGTTATGTATAAGTCCCAATAGGCGGTGGGTTGAACCAGTACAATGAACCCGATCCAACTCCGACCTACTCATGGATTTTCAATTAAGAAAAAGCCAATATAGATATTATTCCCGGGAATCGAGCGCAGGACCCCGCGTTCGCACTTTTTAATTTGCTATACTTCCGTTTTAGGCAATTTAGTAGTTTTAATAACAGATTATGAATAATTGTAACATTCACAACAGAAGTGACTTTCCTAATAAGCATTCAAAAGTTGGTTTGTCAGACAGGATACAAAACAACATCAACAATTCGTGGTGCTGAGTGTGATGAGTCACGTCTGCTCGAAACCGGTCCCGCGATCGGTAGGTCTCGGTAGGTCTCGCCGAGTCTCGCGCGGACGGATCTGTCGACGGTCACTATCTCTCAAGTTGTTTTTCCTTAAAAACAACGCCGCGTGTTCGCTGGCACGTGAGAACTGCCCGGGTAGAGAGGACATCCTAGAAACCCGTAGACCCTCCGGTCGGATAGAGCCACAGGCCACCCGGCGAAGGAAGCAACCCTTATGTATATGTATGGGGTCAGCTAGTTATCTATAAGTTCCATTTAGATTTGACCCGCATCGGTCCTTAGGTACATATACACAAAGGTGTGTTTGCCGGTTACATATTTCTAGAGACAACCATCTAAACAAAGCTTTTGTTAGTCCTAAAGGGTTGCATGGTATGATAGCATTTGTGACATATTTGAAACGAGAATTAACAATTACTAACCTCAGCTATTAGGATGAAAATGAAAATGTGGGAGACTATTCGTTGGTAAAATTCAGCCCCTGCAGTCCTCATACGTACTAACGAACTGAACAATGTTTAACTTAATGGTCTATAACCATCCCAGACTCTTTATGAGTCTTGCTCCAAGTTTGTCATAGTTTGACTCTCTTGGCTTTAACAAGCAGAGCACCGGGGACCGTTGTTACTGCATGCTCGCCTGCTTTCTTATTTCCATAAAAAATTGCGAATACAAAGCGAAGTTGTATCTCCTATTTATCCATATAAACTTCGAAATTGTATCTCGTAATTTTTAAAATTGCCTTGTATTGTTTTGTTCTTGTATATTGTTACTTTACACTATACAAATTAATCTGTTTATTTTATCGTTTCCATATTTACACATAAAGTGCAAGGAATGACAAATACTGGCTAACTGAATATTAACAAAGGGGAAAAAGAATGAAATGCCGTACATTTGACTAAATTTTGTATTAAAAAACTAACAAATAAAATAAATATAGCCTTCGTAATATACGAGGTCATATGAATAATATAAAGTAATATACTTAAATTAATCTACAGTTAGTACCATAGTATTCATTGAGATTGTTACTAAACTTTAACGATTTGGTTACAATAGTATCATATACTTTGTCATGATCAAATTGATTCAATAGGTATTACAGATCTCAATTCACATTAGACCATTTACACGTATTAGTTAACAAAATATATGTTTTATTTTTAAATTAGACCTAAAGGAACTATAAATTACCTATAAAATACAATTTACTTAAGTGATTTTCTATATTTACAAAATGATCAACCTACAAATACAATCCGAATCAGTCTTTAGCATTCACGGTGAATATCACAATCAGCGTGTTGCTCATTGCACCGCCTGTCTTTGTACCTTTAGTAATTATCTTATTGGACAGCACAGGGCACGGCACTGGAATGCTTTCCCTCGCCCGTTCCTCGCACGCATACTTAACAAGGATTCTGGATTTGTTTATTACTATTTACGCTCCGTACTTTTCTAGATCCACCCGTCAACTTCTTTTCGATGTCCTCCAGACTCTTGCCCCGTGTTTCGGGTACGAAACATATAACAAAGACAAGTCCAATCATGCAGATCACAGCAAAAAGCCAAACGGTGCCATACATTTGAATAGCCGCAATGATGTTGTGAAATGTCTTCGTAACGATAAATGTGCATGTCCAGTTGAAGGCGGTGGCCAGCGACGCTGCATTCCCACGAATTTTTGATGGTAAAATTTCTCCAAGCATAAGCCAGGGAATGGGCCCAAAACCAATGGAAAATCCTAATACATAAATTACTAAACAGGCCAATGGCAACCATCCGTAGCTACTGACATCGACTCCCGCTTCTTTTACGTAAAAGTATGCTCCCAAACTTATTAACGTGATAATCATGGATACTGATGAAATATACAACAATAATTTTCTTCCCAAGCGGTCAATTATCGCTGTAGCTATGAAGGTCGATATGAAGTTAACAGTGCCGATGATTATACTGCATACATTTTCATCCACGGTGCTTCCCGCTAGCTTGAAGATTGTCGAAGCGTAGAAAATAACAGCATTAATGCCACTTAGTTGTTGGAACAACATCAGTCCAAGTGAAATTAATATTGCTGGTAAATATTTTCGCGAGAACAGTTGTCCGAATGAATTTCCACGAACAAGTTCACTTTCCGCTTGAGATCTAGACAGGTCACGCATTTCCTTTTCAATATTTATATTCTTTCCTCTCAGCCACTGTAGAGCTTTACGGGCATCCTCGGCACGGCCTTTTGTTATATACCAGCGAGGAGTTTCAGGCGCCCCGAGCATTAGTAAAAAGAATGGAACTGGAAGAGCTGCTCCAAAGTACGCCAAATGCGACCAGTTAAAATAACTGCCTACAAAAAATGCTAAGAGAATTCCTGTGTTTCCAAATGCTGTAGGTAGCAGTCCCAAGGCTCCACGAACTTCTGGTTGTATTGTTTCACCGAGGTACACGGGGAAGGCGAGAGATCCAACTCCAACACAAATCCCACAGAAGATTCTTCCGATGAAAACCATGATGACATTATACGCACTCCCAATTAACATCCAGCCGATGAAAAACGGTATTGCTGTGCAAATAATTGTCCTTCTTCTTCCAAGGTATTCAATGAGCGGTCCACCTAAGACGCCACCAACTAACGCAGCCAAGGGCATGAGTCCGCCGATCCAGCTGTTCTGTAATTTATAAAAATTTGGATGTTATTCAAAATTTAAGTAAAGTTGGATCTTATTAATTGGAAAAATCAGAATGATGCTTTCAAAATTATACGTTTTAATAGCACCTTGACAGTAGTCAGGCGCATTATTACCTATTCTATGTAGGATACGCACGCTAATTTGTTTCGCGCCGATGTATAATTACTTGATTTGCTACTAAAATGTGTAAACTGTCTGGTATTATAGACACAAATTCCTATCTTTTATTGGAACTGATTATGACATCTAACATAAGCACGCTTCTATAATCTGTGCACTCGGCCTTAGGGGGCACAAATAATATGTCAGCCATGGCAGTCAGGTCATGCCATAATATGTGAGCAATGTCAGCCATGGCAGTAACGAAACCCTTTGGATATTGTTTTGTCAGGTCCGCCAGGAACGTATATAATGACTAAATAACACTTACTTCTTCATTTGTGATGCTCAATGTTTCATTCATGCTTGGGAGTGCTGGGGACGTATATCCAGATGAAAAACCCACGATAAGAGAGCCCATTGACACGGCAAATGCTGCAAATATCTGTAAGAAAGGAAATTTAAATAATACATTACGCGCGCATATATTTTCTTGCCATCTTTATGACGAGCACCTGAAACGTTTCCATTTTTAACATTTCACAGCATCAGCTTTTAAATAAAGAAATTTTTAATTCTTGGTACGAATAAGGTGATATTCGCAAGACGGTAAAACGTAGTCACTCAAACCCTTTCAAGAAAGCTCTGAAGTTCTTTTTCCGATTCGGTCCATTTATGTACCAATGGCGAGTTTGCTGGGTGTGCATAATGTTTGACGTTACACCCCTATGTTATGTACACAAGGAAGTTAATACTGAAGAGTCCAGTTCACTAAGCAAACCACATTGAAGCAAAAATATCTTTTAAGTGCTAAACAGTGTTTAGCAACAGGTCAATTGTAATTGTTTAGTAAACACTTACAATTGACCTGTTTCTTCATTAAAAGACTTATAGCAGATTTCATTGTAAAAATCGAAATTAAAATTGAGCTATTTATTAAATAGTAACGGGCGCACTTCTACGTTCTCATATACATATAAATGAAATTTAGTTTATAGTAAAAATTGCAATCAGATAATATGTTTTGTTAATTACTTGAACAATTTTACGAACAGTTATAGTCATATCTTTCCGCTTCCATGTATTTCATATCAGTCGATATATTGGTTTTTAAAGATTAAAAATTATATAATTAATAGGCACGCAACTAACCTGGGTCCATAAGTAAATGCGTTGAGTTGTGGGTCCATAAGGTTGAGCCTCACCGTTGATAGAGTAATCAGCTTTAATTTTATTATTTTCCGTGCTCAGCTGTTTCACGAAGGGAACAGAGTTCCTCAAGTTCTCCTCCTTTGCGCTTTTAATTTCCATTTCCATTTTGTATTTGAATTCGTTTCCTAAACTAATTTGACGCAGTTGTTGAAAATGACGACGGGTATTTTCAAAGGAGTCCTGTTCGTCTTCACTGCTGCTTTCCGTGGATACGTTTTCAGGAATTGTTGCGTAGTTTGGTGCAAGAGTGCCCTGGGAGCCGCACGAGGTGGCGAGCGATGTGCAGGTGGTCGACGCGGAGAGGGTTGGCCGCGATGGCACTCGCGCGTATTTGGGCCCTCGTGTTTTGTATAAACGCTCCTCGTCGGTTTGCCCTCGCCGACTTTGCTCGCTTCCGCCCTGTAAATTAAAATATTACAAATTAATAGTGGCCTTAATAGTAAAAGCTTTTCACGGTAAAAAAATATATATATAATATCAGTACCCGCAAAAGGCACCAGCTCTTTGGTCCAGAATATTGTTTAAACTAGCGTACTTAATATTGAATACTAAACTATACATCCGCAAACACGGTCCATTTATTATATTCCCTATCTTATGTGCGTAAGTCTGTCAAGACGATAAGAACTGTTGAACTCCGAGAATCTTAGGTCAGATAGAGAAAACATTGCTTATTGACCACTATACATATGGCCGAAGCATGTTTTCGATAACCTAATGATATGCATAGCACCGATCCTGACCTAATCAGCACGTCAACTTCTGCCTGAGACATTATACAGGATCAACAGTCTTGTTGTAACTTTTATACAAAGAATTCATTTAAACGGAACTTCTCTGGAACAGTCTTCGAATAAAAGAGTCGCCGCAGCTGTCCGATCGATTGTTGATGTTATCATACGACTGTCCGACACCTATAATGATGTTTATAAAACATAACTACATACACGTAAACATTTCCATAGTTATAAAATATACAGTTATAAAATATATAGTAAATATACAAAACAATAATTTGAGCTACAAAGGTGTATCTAATGTAGCTAATTCATTAATTCTAAGTGTAATAATTAATATAAGTTAGTATGTAAAGAAAGGCTCATTTTTTTCAACTAGCCACATTATGTGTCGGTGTTAATATTCTTAGAAGTTGAAATACTGGGGTACCCTTCATTTTCTCGTCATAAAAAAGTATTTTAAGAAATATATCATACTCTTTAAAATCATATGCGTATAGTCTTTAGTTGTTAAAAACTTCAATTAACATTACATTTTGTTACAAGACAGTTGTCTAATGTAGGTCTTGCGTATGTCATGTGACATAAATAATGACTTTCCATAGCAGTTTATTTATGGTTGAAACCATGTTTTGTTGTTATGTCAGGAAAATTGATTAGTAAGTAATGCTCCGAAACATAATTCAAGTTAATTGTAACCCTGAACTTGGCTATTGAAATCGTTTATCGATAGGAATGCCCTACCTATGCCATAACCGCTGACCCTTTGCCTTATCGTAAACAACGCGAACTTCATGGCACTATTTTTAATGGAAAATATCTCTCTTTACGATTCTATTCACGTTTAATACAGGTAACAAAATATCAATCGATCCAAAGATTTATTTTCTCTATAATTGACACTTAGGTTACTTTCTACTGGTAGGTATATGTGTGTGTTAGTGTGTGTATGGTTCATCTATTTTATGCACGGAAAACAGATTATAGAGATGTAAATCGAAGAGTCTAATCATACGATATTTGCAAAGTTGAGAACTCTCAAAGTCAAAGAGGAAACAGGTTTTTCGTTTTATTGTATTACTTAATAATGTTTCTTAGAGATTTCAAAAAAAATAATTATATACCTATTGAATTTTATATGTATGTTCTGGTGTGACTACTACTGTGTGACTTGGACATGGGATCAAGGAATTGTACAAGGCTTCAGCTATCTGAATAAATTATTACGAATACGTCTTTTTGTTTTAGTATTATGCTAAATTAAGCAAGTAAAATTTTTTATTCGAGTGATTTATGTAGTTTTGAAATGCACATAATTTAATTAAGGCCCAGTGTAATGTAAAAAAGTAAACCCTATTAAAGCCTGAGAAAGGACAGGCTATTTTTTAATTGGCAAAAAGTGTTGTAAAGGGTTGAAAGGGGGGATGAAAGGTTGTATGAAAGTATTGTCATATTCAGAACTAGAAGCATAAAATTTATATTGAAGGCTGTTAATTTAAAAAATATAGATTAGATATAAAAAAATATGGCATTCAAAGTTTGTAAAAATGTTACCCTGAGTGTGAAATAAACATAGGAGATAACACATTTACGGATTCATTACAAATTTGTGGAGCTAAACTTAACGCGTTATGAAAAATCTGTATTATTATGTTTAATTCCACGCGAGCGAAGCTCGATATGTAAGATAAAAATTCTAGTCTTCCTCACATTTACAAACTAAAACCATATTATTATCTTAGGTATACGCTATTCAAGTAGAGTTTGAAAATTTAAATGTTACTAAACTTAAAGCATACAGTGCCCTCTCTTTGGGCACATTTGAACTAACTGCACTGCCAGTTGATTCAGTAATCAGGAGGCTTCATAGATGGCGGTTTCGAACTTAATTGTGCTGCCATCTACTTCTACTTGCCGTGTAGTTCAAGTTAATACTACATACTTGATTAATTTATTATTTTTGGCGAACAAAATCTTTCCCACATTGTTAGTGACTTAGTTTATTTACTTTTTTTAGGTCAATTCTAGTAACTGTAGTGAACATAATTAAATATAAGTGAATTTAAATATGAAAATATACAAAATCTCATGAGCATTTGATGACTTGAATTTGGACAGGCTAGATTGAGTCGCGTTAGCAAAAATATGAAACAAATAATAATGTAATTAGAGCTAAATGTACCGGCGTTAAATATCATTAAATGTTTACATTATGATACGGGCTTACCCATTGTATTTGTAGCAGACAGCCGGATTATAGCAATTATTGTAAGACTTAACCTGGATTATTAAACTGTATAGTAGGTATAGTACTTTTCTACTTTTACTATATGTCCTAATGGATCCTAAATTAATGCTATAAAGTTCTTAAAAAGAAGTCAAGTAACCTTTGTTATTGTGTTGTTCAAATTAATTATATTTCAAATTTTGTTGAGTCGGAGGAGCCTCATTTGTGCAGCTTGGGCAAAATTCGGTGTATCTAAGTAATGTTTAAACGGATGCCTTTTAATGTATTCCCCTTAAATCCCAGTCTCTTTCTCGGAGTTCAACATTGCGTTATTTTTCTTTTACTATTTTGGCAACGTATAATTGTCACGCTTCAATACAGAACCAACGCCACGAATAGTTATTTATTTACGCCTATATGAAAAAAAAAAACGTGAAGTTTGCTTTGGTTGCTAAGCAACCGGTCGAAATCGAATCAAACGCTTCCCCGAGGCGAATAGCCTGCCTCGTGCAATACTTTCCAGAGCTTTCGGAACCAACCACTGCACGGCTACAATTACAAGCACTTAATCAAAAATATTGCTTCGAAATTACAATGTAGAAATATTCTATTATCAAAGTTCATTTTAGCAATATCCGACAGCTCAGAATACATATATAGAAAAATATGATAGGTTACACGTAAAATAATTCACTTTACTTACCATATCTGTGGACAGCTGTTTCAAATATCCCATTATCTTCCCCATTGGATTGGGGTTATTCTTGTTGAAGCTCATCTTGATCACTTCACCTGGTGTTTATTTCGATAACAATATCCAATGTTAATTTGTTATGAATAACTTTATCAAGGAACGTCGAAGTGAAAATGTCTGTAGTAGTTAACACTTGTAATAGCAGTATTGTATTTAAGCTTATAAAGTTTTTTATAATCCAGATTCGCGACTATCACCAATATGCAATATACATCACAGCGTTAAATTGTTCTAGCACGCCATCGTGTTCGTGTGCCGCCGAACCAAAATAGACCGTAATTTAATCACGAAAAGTGGTTTTCCATTCAAGTTACGCGCTAGTTAGTTATTTCGCGCGCTTTCTTTCAAGGTGCACAACATTCAAATGTTCGAAGTATGCACAACGCGAAAACATTGGCAGCGCGATACCGATTTCTTCAGCGTTCAAGTTATCTATTGAAACTTGCAGATGGCAGCCCAGTGTTTTATAGGAAGGTTGCCACTGGTCGGCGGCGCCCTCCGCCGCGCGCCCCGCTCCGCCGCGTCGATACGTCGCGATGCAGCGTTCGTTTCGTATGTGGGTGAACCTTTTATGGTGTGTGTGCACACATAGGAAACTTAAACATTTTACCTGAATTGCTTTGAATATTTGTACAAAAGTGTTTTCAGTTACGAGTAAATAAGTTATTAGCCTGCATAAAGTATAACGTCAATGATTTTCATTGTTTCCTTTTAACTTTAACCATTTATTTTTTACACAATAGTTACGAACGTTTTCATGTGTCATGTGAGCATTTCATCGGAACCTTTAATAACGGTGCTTCCATAAGGTTAATCGGTGAGAATTATGAAATTGAGTGAAATTTTTATTGCTTATGGTATGAAACCAATGCTCATACTGGCCAACTACTATGTTATTTTCATGCCTTAAAGAATCCTGTCCTGTACTTATTTATGTCAATGTTTCTTTCCATACTAGCAATGAAACATTTTCCAATAATCCGTCAGACGATGATAGTATCTAATGTTGTGTAACTTTAAGAACATTGCATATTAGTCAAATCCCAAGGTGAATCCAAGGTTAATCCGGATAATTTTTTTCAATAATAATCATGAAATTTCAAGCCAGTATCTAGACGAAATATAAAATAATTTTCGAATCGATACTACATACATAGCAAATTTAACGTTGCTAAAATTTGCATAGTTAACATGAAAACTGCAACATTGCATCTCTACCCAAAATTTATCGAAATTACTGTCGAATAGTGTCTCAGAACACTATTTGGCATACTTATCTTAGTATATTAGACAGCTAAGTAACAAACGAGTAAACGTGGTTGTCCTCGTGTATTAATGTTTCAGTTGCGTTACATGTGGCGGCTGTTGTTTTACTTTGCGGTTTCGTATCACTCAGAATGTAGGCGGGTCGCGCACGTCACAGCGACGCCTGCGCGCGCGCCGTTTGTCCGCATTGGACATATACGAACCGTATTGCTGTATATATCAGCTGGGGCTGTGCTGAAAATATTCAAGTTTATATTAAGTTAGTGAATTATATGTTTATGACTACATTTGCTAATACAAATAATAAGAAAATTAAAAATAATCTCTTTGACCCAGTATTTAGTTGTTCTTGCATCTCTTTTCTACTTGGAGCATTAATTATTAAAAAGAAGCTGTGAAAATTAAAACAAAAAGCTTAAGGCTTAAAAACTTGTCGAGAGTCTTAGAGGTACTAATTTACTTTGGGAAGTGGACGATTTGAAACGAACGCATCGGAGTATAAATAAAAATATTCGGAAATACATACTGGATTTCATCTGTTTTTAATCATTTGTATTAATTACTGTTTCATCTATCATTACAGCCTTACAAATGCCACTGGTGAATTACGTAGGTAACATTAAAAGCCTTAACCTTAACCTCAACCATTTAGTAATAAGGTATAATAATGATTTCATATCAATGATAATGATAATCCTTTTAAAGGTTTTTCTGCAAAAACTTCGTATTATGTATACATTTAGGTACTGTCGCACTAACAATAAAAACCTAAATTAACTTTTACGGCTAACAAGTCATGCGACATCGTCACTTTTAACAGCGAGAAATTATTTCTTGACTATCATTGAATGGAACTTATCAGTTGGAAGTGCTTCGGTCAAAATGTATTCGTTATTAATGCTGTTCACTGAGATTGGACAACTGCCGTTTCCGTGTATACTCGTATGTACTACTATCTCATTCATTTATATACTAAAGCCATCCTACGTAGAGAATGTTTACCAACAAACGTTGCCTAGCAACCGATAACAGGCAGATACGAATA